>CM041779.1:327839525-328010878 GCA_023374045.1 Limonium bicolor
CCAATTCGTGCACCTACATGAAGAAGAAGACAAGTCAATGACATTGAAAAATCAAAGGAATAAACTCACCTTTTCTCACCTTGTCTTCTAGCCAAAATAATTGCCTTGCCAACTCTTGCTTAGTCACTCCACATGGCCGGTTTTTATGCTGGAAAAGAGATCATTTATTGAGCCAATCAACCATGAATTAAACTAAGGAAAAGAATTGTCAAATGACATTAAAAATTTGACAAAACAAAATCAATTTCCAAATGCTTCTTTCATTTACGTGAGTGAGCTTCACTTTCTTCCTTGCCCTCTTCTTGCACGGTTTGGTAAGCTCCTCCTCTCTCTTCTAGCTTCATCTTCTTCCTTTGAAGCTCTTAAGTCCATTAATGGAGTTTTAACTTCTATCTTCATTTAAGGTAATTTCCTAGCATTTCTTGGCAAGTCTTGAAGCAAAACTCTTCCTAGCATATCAAGGTGGGTTCGGCACATTTAGTTCTCCAAGGGGATTGTCCAAACCAACATTAAACAAGGAGCATCTCAAGGTTATCTTAAGGTAGGTTTTAAAGCTTGAAAATCCTTAAAACACATTTTTGTGTGTAACCAAGTTCTACCTCTTCTAAGTCTCTTTTCTTCTTCATTTTGATGAAGGGAAACTTGCTCTTCATCTACCTGGTGAGCCGAAATTATAAGAGAAAAAGTCTAAGGTAAAGTCTTGAAAAACTACTTACAAATCTACTTAAGATCTTTGTTGAAGATCTAACTCCTAAACACCTTCACCTCTTGCATAAAACCGAAGAGGAGCATCAAGTTTACCTAGGAGAAAGCTTGGAGATTCAAGAAGAAGTTCAAGCACTTAACCACCTTTGTTAAGAAGTAAGTTTACTAAGTAAATCCTTATGTTATAAGCTTTGTTAAGCTTCTAAAAATTATACAAAAATTATGTACACCTTCTAGGTTAATAAAACCGAAACTATATGGTTTTATATGCCAAAAATATAATCTATAACATATATAGAAATATTTACCTTAAGACACATTTTTGTGTCACAAAATTTATTTATGTACATACAATTGCAAGCCGAAATATCAAGGGCAAAAGTGCTTTTTTGAGCTAAGAATCAATATAAGACATTACAATAATTTTACATGAGTTATATGACTCCTATGAATTTATGTACATTATTATGACATATAAATCCACTTTTATATACTATATGGTCACTATTAAACTATGGCCGAATCTCTAAGTACTAAATAGATTTTAATGAGCTACTTAGGTATATAAACTTATACTATAAAGTTTGATGAGTTAAAAATATTCTATTAGAACTTAAATGGCTAATTAATTAAGTTATGTGGCTTAAATGTAATTTTTACAAATTTAGTGCATTTATTATGAAAGCCGAGAGCTAAAGGGGTATTTGGTGTAATTATATATAATATAAGGTTAGGAATTAAGTTTAAGAATTTTAGATAATTTAAACAAGCCTTAAAATAACTTTTTATAAAGTTTTGGGCTATTATGTAATTTATAAAAGTTTAGAACTTATTAGTGGGGCGAATTCATAATTAAGAGATTTATTAGGCACTTTCGAAATTTTGAGGAATTAAATATTTAGACTTTAGTTTATAAGTTATTAAGAGACTATTACAAAGTTTTGGGATGAAAATGTAATTAAGGAAGTTCAATGACAAAGCCGAATTACTTTGGGGTTAGTTTGGTAATTTAAGAATTTATATATATATATTCGGCATTTATGGAGAATTAAAATTAAAACTATAGTTTATAAGGCATTATGTAAAGTTTATAAGATTTTGTGGTTAAATGTAATTATAGGAAATAAATTATTAAAGCCGAGAATTAAGGGGCTAAGTTGTAATTTTTGAGAGTTATAATATTTAAAAGCTATATACCAAAATATTAGGGATGCTTTGTAATTTAGCTAAATAAGAAGTTAAAACTCTATAATATAAAGAGATTAGAATTTAATATAAAGTTTATGAATTTATGTGGTTGTTTTGTAAATAACCGAAATATAAGGTAAGAATTTAGATTAAAATAAATATAGGTCCTACATGGATATTTGGAGGAATTAAAGAAAGAATTTTGATTAAAGGAATTATGGAATTAAAACTATGGCTTACATGGTTATAAGGAATTAAAGATAAACAATAAATATTACTTATGGTTAAAAGGAGAATAATAAAACTATAATAATTAAGAATTTTATGTATGTATGACATAAAATATAGTTAAGAATATAAGTTGTTATGTCACCTAGACAAATAAAATACAACAACAAATGAAATAAACACATATATGTGCATTAAAGGATTATAAATAAATCAAAAGGAATAACAAATAAGTTATACATTAAATCATGAGGTAATTAAAAGAAATAAACCTCATGAAATAACAAATACGAGATTTGTTAAAAGATCCAATAGAATTATTATATAAGGGTAACATAAATTAACCCTCTCAGTTAATCCTATTCTAGGACTTTGTTTGACCAGACGTTGACCGGGAATTTACAAGTACAGTCTACGGTGAACGGTATGGGATTCTTGCAACCTGTTTTCTAACGGATTACACCGGCTTGTGTGCTATCTGTTGTTTGAAATAACGACCAAGATAATTAATGTAAAATGTTGTTTTACTCTTGTGCACTGTTGTATTATTTTATGTGCGTGAATGTTGCTGACTACAACGTGTATGTCCCACGCATACAAACACTACTATACCAGTGGATTAAATACCTGCGTTTCAGTATACCGAGGACTTGTACTCAAGTCTCTCACTAACTTCACTTTATAACAAACGTCATTATCCTAAACGTGATAATTGACATTATACATTGGGTTCTTGTTAACGTCTTTATATGACACCTTAACAATTCTATACTTCGAGAATGAGGAGCCCAGTTGGATCTGGCCATGCATGCTACAGGAGTTGTACCTGTCTCAGGTCGTCTCCTACTACGTCGCGACGGAACATTCAGTTGGGAGGAAGACTCTATTCCTTCCGGGATTCAAATGCCCATCAGTTCAGTTTGAGGAGACTTCTTTCCTCTAGGGATTCTTTTTCCCACGCCTCTCAGTTCAGGGTTTAACTACGTTATCTCCTGGGGTTTTTATACCCAACCTTTCTCTATAACGAGGTCACTATACCTCCACTATATTGATATAATTTATATAACTGTCAGTCCCATGTGTGGACCGACATCATCAAGACATTTCAGTTCAGCTAACTTGACCTTCTGTGTCTTGTTCTATGTGACATTATTGTCCTTGTTTGGATACTTGTTATCATCAGATTATGCTTGTTTACAGCTTTATAAAAATGAACTGCATGTTCGACAAAGTAGTTGGTGTGGCCCGGTAGACGATGGGCTGCACGTTTTCCATACCAGCATTGTTTGCTGAGCCCCTTTGGGGGCACCCCCATTTTTCAGGTACCTGAAGTTTAAGAAGATCACCACACTGAGTGTAGGTGGGGTAGACCAAGCTTTGGGAGTCTACTATTAGTTAATTATTTTATTTCAGTATTTTACTTTGAGTTTGATTCCTAGTATCTCGGGTTGTATCTGTATTCCAGACCGTGACATTTGAGGATTGTATTTGGACTTAGCCTTGTTGGTCACAAGGGTGGCCAACGGCATTGTAATACCGCCCGGTTGTTGTATTTATTTCCGCTGCAGTTGTATTTTATTTGGGAGTGATCGCCGTTCAGTTTATTGGATTTCGGGTTGGGGTATTACACTTAGCACAACTAAATGAGCTTTGTAAGAGTGTCTATGTCAATTCTTTTCAGTTTCCTTCCAACCGTGCAAAACACCCTTCAATATGCCCTCGTGTCTAGAACGTGGAAGTCCAATGGATTGACACCTCAGGTAATTGGTGAAGAAAGTCTACAATTCCTCTGTGATAGTGCCCTTATAATACTACCCTCTGGGTGACGCGGTTCTTCATTTTCTTCTTCAGGACACCCAGTACCTTTCGACGGATACATGTGCGAAGGTACAGGACCAACACATCAGAATCTCTCTTACAAGATGCACGAGAGATGTATCATTATGTCGAAGAACGATGGAGGAAAAACATCTCAGCTGGCAATTGTCACAATAAGATCCTTTGTAATTTAGACAGAGTGTCACATCAAGACCTTAGACGAAATGGATTTGAGGAAGACACTGACGTTTGTGATTGTGTGTCTGACAGCATCCGACAAGATCCCAATAGTGCAATTGGCAAAAATTCTTGAAGTAGGACATGTAATCGTGAGATTTCATCCTACTAATTTGAAATCTGTCATGGACACTAGGTTTCTTATGTTTGAGGAGTAACCTGATGGCACCTTGATGTTGTAAAGGGTACTGCATAGACTATGTTTCCTTCTTTAGACAGAGTGTGACAGGCAGGAGGCAAGAATGTGCGTTTTCCACGTTCTTGCGGGCCAAGCTCTGTGCATATGCCCAACTCAATTAAATTTTCTTCCTTTCAAATGATCCTTTGTCTTTCCTTTTATGTTCAAAAGGGTGCTAGTGATACTTTCACCCACGTTCTTCTCGACATGCATCCCATCGATACAATGTCTAACCTCCAGATGCTGTCAGTACTGTAGTTCCCAAAATATTGATTTCTTTTTCCAAACACTCTTTCACCACTTTGGTTGGCGGCCCGAAGTTGTTCACAATATTATCCAATTTTGTAAATCTCTGTACCTGTCAAAGGCTGCGCGCCATGCTGTGATCAGCTCCATCGAACTCTTTCGCCATCTTTCGATACTTATGTCCTTTGGAAGCATTTTTCGGTGGCCCATATACAGGTTTTCCCACTATGTTTCAAGCGATGCTACAAGTGTTTTCACCACAAATCGGACACGCCAACGCCCCCTTGATTGAATATCCTGAAAGATTACCATAGGCGGGGAAATCATTGATTGTGCAGTACAAAATAGCACGCTAATTGAAGTCCTCTTTACTGAATGAGTCGTAAACCGTAGCCCTTCATTCCACAAGAGTTGTAGATCCTCTATCAAAGGTTGTAGGAATACGTCAATTTTGTTGCCCGGTTGCTTTGGACCAGATATTAACAAAGACAACAAGATGTGTCTTGGTTTCATGCATAACCACGGCGGTAGATTGTAAATAACCAAAAGCACAGGCCAGGTACTGTGTATGCTACTCAAAGTACCGTAAGGGTTCATCCCATCCGTGCACAAGCCTAGCCTTAGGTTTCTCGGTTCGTTACCAAACTCAGGAAATTTTACGTCTATGTTTCTCCACTGTGGTGCATCAGCGGGATGTCTCAATCTGCCATCCTTTTTCCTGTGAACTGAATGCCACCGAAGATTCTCTGCGTCTTTCTCAATGGAGAACAAACGTCTGAACCTTGGAATGATGGGCAGGTACCACAATACCTTAGCTGGTGAACCTTTCTTACTACCGCTGATGTGAGTTTGTTGTTTCTTATACCGTGACGCTCCACATGCTGAACAGCTTTCAGCAAATTCATCCGATTTCCAAAACAGCATGCAACCATTTGGACAAGCATGAATTTTCTGGTACCCCATACCCATTGGGCACATCATTTTTTTGGCTGAGTACGTAGTCGTTGGTAAAACGTTGTCCACCGGAAGAACGTATTTCAATAGTTCCAGGAGGTCAGTGAAACTTACGTCGCTCCAGCCATGTTTCGCTTTCAAGTTGAATAGCTTGAGGACGACACTCAACTTGCTTAACTTTGTAGGGTCACACCCGGGGTACAACGGTGTTTTGGATGAATCCAACAAATTTTCATGCTTGTCTGGCGTGTTAGAGTAATGTCGTTCCACATCTTCAAGCATAGTCTCAATGTCATCATCCCAGAAATCTGGCACAACGTTCGCTGTAACGTCTTCTGGATCACCAGCAACTGTATCATCTCCAAGTTCTGTTTCTGTGTTTGCCTGACCATTATCCCCTTCGTCAGGCTTAATAACATCGAACGCACTCTGACCATGCCATCGGATTATGTCTTGGAAATCTTTTGTAAAACCGCGGCGGATCAGATGTTCCTTAATTGTTTCAACGCCGCGATATCTCAGATTGTTTTGGCAGTCGATACACGGACAAAATATGTATCCCTTGTCTGTAGGTTTCAGATTGTTCGCCAACACCGTGCATAACTTATCAACTCCTTCTAAAAACTTGTCGTCCAAATTTCCGCTGTAAATCCACGAACGTTCCATCTCCTTCTAGCTATTTATATGAAGGCAGCCATTTCATACCGTCACCCGTGGCAGAGTCTTTACACTTTTGTATCTTATCAACCTAAATCCATCCATGAGTATTAAATCCCACCGGTGAACGTGTTTTTAATATGTAATTTATTGAAAATTTCGGCAGCATCTCCCTACAGTTCTTCAAATGCACGATATTATGATATTAATCAATAATATATGCATTCGAAGAACAATAAAGAGATACTGCTGAAATAATCAATAAAGTACATATTAAAAGCACATTCACACCCTAGGTGTGTGATTTAACAATCGTGGACAGTCCCGACAGGGACTGCCGAAGATATACCTCTATTAGGTATATCTTGGGCGGATAACTATGTTTGGTAGTTTGTCAAATATTATATGTATATATAAATCTTACCTCTGGTAGACGATTAGCCGATGCTAAGACGGTTGAGGTCGGAAGCCTAAATAAAGTCGTAGTCCTGATGCATAAATGAAAAACGACAACATTAGAATTCATCAAAAAATCAAGGTTAAATGCTAGCTAAACCGCGGAAAAAAATCGACAGCATCTCCCCTATATTTCTAACGTCTCCAAATCAGTTTTATCAAAGTCAAATTCGCACGCACCATCTAGAACTGGTAACATACATAAACTTATCTTCACTGATGTATTTAGTTTACAGAAACAGAAAAACGACAACATCTTTCTGTTGCCTCTACTGAACAGATTCACACAGAACTCAAACAGAAATAGAAACTGAAAGAAAAGAAACAGACAGACAGAGACTGGTGTATGACTCCTCTCTGTTTGTTCACGTGTTTGAATTCTCAAACCTTTCTAAACTGTCGATCCTGTCAATTTGGTGTGTTATAAAGTTTCTAACTCAACTAAACCCAAGGCAACTTTGTTACAGATGCAGAATTAGTCAGAACCTGATCTGATACGAAACTGAAGCTGAAATCCAAACTGAAATCAAAACAGAAACTGAGTTGTGTTCTTGCTTTCTTCCCTGTCTGTTTTTTTCCTTTCAACTGATTATACTTCTCCTAACTCCTTACCCAGTTACTTAAATATTCCATTAAGCTTTTAAATCCAGACCAAAACTCAAACAACTTGTTACAGTTCTGTTCCATTCATGAAACTGAGATATGCTACAGTTCTGTACCATTCATTTTTCAGGAATCGGTAATATACTTGAACTTACTTTCTTTCCTGTGGCAGTTTTAAGTAGTAGCATTTTTAAAACTACACTATTATATTAATTGTAATACTAAATGCTAAGAACAAATAAATACAGCAGTTTACAGATTGGTTTGCAAAGTTACCGTAACTAAGCACCGAAGTGGGCAAGTAGTGTAGAAATCAGCCCACGAACTAGGTCGCAATTAACTGTGAATCTGGGCACAAATATATGAACAAGGTTAGAACATTTGCCATTACACTCTCAGGATTCGATACAAACGAGGTTAGAACTTGCAATCGAAATGCATGTATATGAACAAAGTTAGAAAAAAACGACAATCAATCGCGATCGCATACCCAATACGCGATAGAGACGTCGACGGTGAGACCAGTGGTAGATGGGTGGTGACCGGCGGCGATGGGAGTGACAAAGGTGGTGGGAGCGACGGCGGCGATGGCCGTTAGCAAGGTGACGGGAGAGAGGAGGCAATTTCAGTGAGGAAGATAGCGCGAAAGAGAAGAAGAGTTACTGTGAGTAGAGTGTGCAGAGTGTAGGCAAATGTTTAAATGGACTTTAGATTACGGTTTACATGTAAACCGTAAACTAAAGTCACACTTTACATGACGGTTCTCACAAAAACCGTAATCTAAAGTGTAACGAAATTAAAAAAAAAGCGCGATAATTATTTGGCATATGTTGGGTTTCAAACATAGGTAACACATTAATATAAAGTTTTTATTAATCTAAAATACACTGATAAAACGACGTCGTTAAATGTAATCTAAAGTGTAACGAAATTAAAAAAATAGCGCGATAATTATTTGCCATATGTTGGGTTTCAAACATAGGTAACACATTAATATAAAGTTTTTATTAATCTAAAATACACTGCTAAAACGACGTCGTTAACTGTAATTTAGATTACGCGCGGAGTCGAATAAATCAAATAATACGGGAAATTTTTTTCGTCAGGTCAAAACGACGTCGTTGACGAGGTTGGCGCGCCTTTTTTAGGAGGGACTTTAGATGACGGTTTTTAGTAAAACCGTAATCTAAAGTCCGTTGACCGTAAAGCGCGCGTCAACACGGGACTTTAGATTACGGTTTTACTAAAAACCGTCATCTAAAGTCCCTCCTAAAAAAGGCGCGCCAACCTCCGATCGATTATTGATTACGGGTTAATCAATCATCGTCGCTAATAAATTCCGGCCTTCCTATTAATCACGGTGTCTGTTTAAACCGTGATTAAACCACCGTCATTAAAGCCTCGCGTTCCACTAGTTTGTCGGGCCGTTGGGCCTTTCCAAGGTTCCATTCCTTCAGTTTTAGGATGTTTATTCTTGTGGTTGTTTCGTTACGGTCACCGTACATTACTATGTACTTGTGACGTGTTAATGTTCCTTTACATATCTCTGTCTTTACTGCACTTGCCTTGGCAAGTGCATGGTATCGGTGGTTTTTGGATAATCCTATACCAATCTTGGTATGGTTCCTGCTTGTATTTAATAGTGTTGTTGACTCTTCCCTTGATCTTATTGATCTACCATTGGTATACCCGCTCCTTTAGATAGCTTCTTGGTGGTCTAGACATGGCTGTCGTAGGTCCGGGTACTTCTCCACTCCTTGGAGGTTCCCGTTCTACTTGGTTTAGTGTCGTTCCTTGTGGCTCGTTCCCACACATTGGTGGTGGTTGCTGAGCCTTCCTTGTTTAAGCACTACTCTCGTAGTCCTATCAGTTTATATCTCATGGTGGTTCTTGTAGTTGTCCGAGCTATATTGGCCAGGTATTGCAACCTTAGTGGCGTTGTAGCCTTAGAGTTAACCGCTTCCGACTATGTCCTTAGTCGGCTAGCATACCGTTGGTGGTATTATTCAGGTATTACTATTCATAGACTTGTGCTCGGGTTCCGTTGCTGCTCCCTTTTCCATTCCGTTGCATGGTGAGTGCTTCTTTCCTGCTGTTGGTTGACTAGCTAGGTGTCGTGACTGCTAAGCACGTCGCCCCATGCTGTTGTAAGTTGTAGCCTCCTCGTGGTTGGAGGTTTATCCTACCGCTATTACGTGCGGTGTTTGTGGTTCAACCGGGATCCATCCCCGGGACTTCCAGTTCCTGGAATCTATCATATGTCGGTTCTTGTTTACCGTGTGATTGCTTCACCACCGCCAGATCGGGTTTTCCCCGAGTATGAGAAGGCTTTTCTTCTCCCTGGCGTCCTTTCCCAAGTTACACAGTGGGGTTTGCGGCGGGCGGGACTGGTATTGTAGGTATCTGGTACTCACGGTAGTAGTTCCTAAAGCATATCTCTAATGCTAACACTCAGCCCTTAGCCCTAAGCTTCTAATTCCTAACTCGGTATTTCCTAAACTCGGTATTTCCAATCATCAGAGCGATACTTCGCTCTGATACCACTTTTTGTAACACCCCTACCTTTAATACAGTGCTTACCGTCCAATCTCCTTACACATCAGGTACACACAGCGGATAAATACTTACATAATGTGGGTGATACAATGCCGTTAGTCACCACGTGACTAACGAGGCTGCTACTTCTACATACAGCATCGGTCTGATGGACGGAATCCGAGTATACTACACATCTATAATACATACTCCATTCATCAATCAAATACAACAATGCTCCATTCAATACTTACTCCTCCTCAATCCATACGATACAATGTACTTCACCGAGTCTACTAGGATCCTTATACATTTATAATGTCCTTTCCAAGTCCATATATACTCTCTAAGAGTCTACATCTACCCATTTCCTCACAACTACTTACTTTCTATGTACAAGGGTGTGCCTCCGGTCTCTTCCTTGGCCATATTCGCTTCGGGTACCTGCACACTAAAAAAAATGTCCCCGAAGGGGTCAGCTTTCGCCAAGCATGATAACGCATACCCCGCGTACTAGTGAGGGTACGCCGACCACTTGGTCGAATACATGCGGTTCGTTTTCATACAAACATACATCCATACATGCTCTTATACACAATGTTACAATACACTACGCAAGTCATACACACATACATACACTTCAGTTCATACACGAAGTACAACATAACCATTCAATACATACTTACCTTTTTCCGAATACACAAACACAGGATACAGTTCTTGTTAGCTTCATTGGTCCACCCGGGTTAATCGGGTGGAGATTACTCTTTACTCGTTACTTCATACATACGCAACATACTCATACATACTTACGGATCCATACTTACTTACTCTTACTTTACTCAAGTTAAGTCGTCGGGACCTCGGCCTGGGGACACACCGTCCCACCTCCGGGATTACTTGACTCACCAATCCGGGATGCTACCCATTTAAGGGATTTGGGCCGCGGACCAGTTTAAGAGTCAGGAATTGCAGCCAACCTCTTGTGACTCCGCATCCTCACGTGTGGCCGAAGCTATATCGGACTTCTACTCATTCTGGTTTACTCACTTAAGTTAGGAGTTAGGTGGTTAGGAATTAGCAGAAGTCATTCATTCAAGCCACAATAATACAATACAAAGCTCATATACACATCCGTACAAAATACAGTTGCAATATACAAGTACGCTACAAAATACAATACACATCATCATCATTCATATGTTTCATGAATTATACAAATATTGTCAAGACAAATATCAAGAACAATGTAAACAAGCACAGGTAGGTGCAATATAATCCGATTCGTGCATTTATCTTATTAGGTGACAAATAAGCACACAAATCGGGGGGGGTAACCAGATTAGGATACAGGGCATGAAGAAATCATACCTTTCACCGTTGTACTTGTATCCCAATGTTCCTCCGGTGTTCACAAATCAAATTCCTATGATATACATATAACCGAATGATTACTCTAAACTATCATGAACTCAATTCGATTATTCTTACATTCCTAATTCATACTTACTAAGTCTTTACATTCCTTACACTATTTTCCATTTACTTCCTTTTCTTTACTTATCCATGATTTACTTACATATATATATATATATATATATACATGTGTATAGGTGGGTACACACACATATATATATATATATATACTAGTTATAATCCTATAGTTTTTTTTTGTAAGCTTTGACCCGACCGAACTGCGACCGACCTTGCAAGTTCGGTCCAAGTCAGTAGGCTACATCGGGTGAAAATTCCAGGGCCGACCGACCTTGCAAGTTCGGTCCCAAGGTCGGTCCATTCCAATGAGTTACTTAACGGAAAATTTTAGCCCGACCGACCTTGCAAGTCCGGTCGCAAGGTCGGTCCATTCCAGTAGCTTACAAGAAAACAGAAATTTTTTGGCCGACCGAACTTGCAAGTCGGTCGCAAGTCGGTCGATTCCAGTAGGTTACAGACGGGAGAATTTTTCTGGTCCGACCGAACTTGCAAGTCCGGTCGATTCCAGAAGCTTTCCCGCCTTTGTAAATCTGGGCTGACCGAAACTTGCAAGTCGGTCGCAAGTTCGGTCGGCCCAGTATTTGCATTTTACTTCTGTTTTCAGTCCTATACTTTACCCATTGTTTCTCCAATCTTCTTACATGTAATCCACATGTTTAAACACTACCTAGGCCCTCCAAATTGCCTTAGTTCATCCACCAATCCCTTACCAAATCCATCAATCCACTTACACAATTTTCCTCACTTCATTCCAGCACTTATACTATTTTGTTCTCATTGCTACAGATTTTTAAACCAACTTCTATCATCCAATACTTCCTTTACCAATGTCACTCCTAGCATCCCAAATACCTCTTCTTACTTTGCCAATTCACTTCCAAGCAATTGTACCATCTATACCCAAGTCCAACATTCATTTACCAATTCTTACACACTAGTTTCCCTAACTTCTCCAAGGCATTTTTACACTTTGCTACAGATTTTGGTTTCCACTACCATGCTCCGATTTATCAATCAACTTCTAACCTCCATTACTTCCTCAACTAATGTTACTCCTAGCATTCAAAATACATTATCACAACACCTAATTCCATCCCATTTACAACCTCTTATCCAAATCTGTTACAAGCTACTAAACCACTCATTTTAACTTTCCAAAACCTGTTCCAAATGTATCTAAGTCCTCAAATTCCTAGGTAAAATTCGACATAGTCTCCCCTATAATTCTTACTTGCTCCCATATGCACTTTCTCATCAAACTCATTCCTAATCTAGCCAAACCACAAGGGTTCTAACCAGCACACATACAAAATATAAATGCATCCAATACAACCAATACTCCATCAACATCAATACTAATACTCATACACAATGTACTTGGCTCTAAGGCCTACAATTACTCACTAGTTCCCAAATACTCAAAACTTCATAAGCTCCAATACCAACGCAATAGTTTAGGTTCTTTACTTGTTACCCACTCCATTGCTCTAATGCATAAAAATTAACCTTAGTAAAGAGCTCTTACTTGAGTATAATTCCTTCATTCTTTCCCCAATTTCCTCTCTTTCTTTCTTGCCCAAATCGGCCATGTGGGGAATGGAGTTGCCAAACTCCATTCCCATCACCCAATGAACACAAAACAACTATAATTAATATACCAACCCCTTAATTAATGTTAGCTCATATAAATGCTTAAAACAAGATTTCTAGGGTTTACCTTTGGAGAGTTTTAGAAGGGGTCTTTGCCCTTAGTTCAAGAGGTGAATCCACACCATTGCTAGGTTGATATTTTGCTCAAAAGAGAGAGAGAAAACAAGGGTATCACATATGGGTAAAAATCGGTTATGAAAGGAGATGGGGGAAACATGAGTTTTTCATGTAGATTTTTACCTTGTTGGAAAGAGGAGACTCCAAGCTTTACATTGGTGCCCTTTTCTCTTTGAATGGGGAAAACCCATGGAAATGAAACTCATCCTTTTCGAATTTTGAAAAGAGGGAAATGTAGAGGAGAATGAGGGGATTACAAATATGTAATATTTTTACATTTGGAGCTTACATGAGGATGGAGCATGTGGAGAAAGAGGAGAAGCCATTGTGTTGTTTAAAAAGCTCCAAAAATCGCCCCCAGCAAAGAGAGGAAGGAGGGAGACGGTGAGAGAGAGAGGAATTGGAGAGAGAAGAGAGAAAGGTGGGGATGAGAGGTGAGAGAGAGAGTTATTTGCTTTTGTACTTTTACTTTTTGCTTTATGTCTTACTATTGTTAACTAGTCACATGTGTGTGGGAGGGGTTGTTAACCCTTTAAAAACCGGCCCCCTTACAGTATACTAGCTGGAGCGTTTTTCGTCTTTACAGAAACGCTCGTTATTTTACCCGGTTTATGTACTATTCACTAACCGGGCCCGTTTTCCGGAATTTCCTCGTTAATTATTTTTATTAGCTATTAAGCCCCATAAATGCTTAATAATTTTATTTAATGATTTATAATTTTTTTACGGGTTCGTTTGACCACTTAAAGTCACGTTTTTGGGTTTCTCGAAAAACGTGCTCTAAAGCTCTATTAGCGTTTTAATTCGTTGTTGGATCCGTTTTCCTCGGGAGTTGTTCCCATATTTTATTTAGTCTTATTAAACCTTTGGAATCCCTATAATACTCTAACCGAGGTCTCATACCTCCTATGGTTATTTAACGCTTATTTAGCGTTTTCCGCTTTTAAAGCGTTTCTTATTTCTTTTGGATTATTTTTCCTTACCAGCATTAATTAGGTACCATTAGGCCTTAAATACGTATTAGATTAATTTAATCCTTACGTTTAAGTTCGGGGTATTTCAATAGTGTGATACCCAGTGTAGGGGTCACCTCCCACATCGACCGGGAGAGCGCACGAACACCACTTATAGTTGTGGGGATACTCTCCCCTTGTGAGACGCGTTTTGAGTGGTGTGAGTACATCACCCTCAGGAACAAATCGTGCGGGCTGCGGCCCAAAGCGGACAATATCTCACATGTGGGTTAAGACTGGGCTGTTACATATGGTATCAGAGCCAGGCCCAGGTCGGTGTGCCAGCGGGGACGCTGGGCTCCCAAGGGGGGGTAGAGTGTGATACCCAGTGTAGGGGTCACCTCCACATCGACCGGGGAGAGCGCACGAACCACACCTTATAGTTGTGGGGATACTCTCCCCTTGTGAGACGCGTTTTGAGTGGTGTGAGTACATCACCCTCAGGAACAAATCCGTGCGGGCTGCGGCCCAAAGCGGACAATATCTCACATGTGGGTTAGACTGGGCTGTTACAGGAACCGTCTCCGGGGATTCCCTGTTTTCGGGATCTACCGTATGACAGGTTCTCCGTACTCTAAAGGTATTTAATAACAGCCAGATCGGGTATTCCCGAGTAAGAGTGGACTTCCAGTACTAAAATCTTAACTAGCGGTTGGTAATTCCTAACTAGCGTATCTCTCACGCTATCACTCAACCCTTAGCCCAAAGTACTAAAATCCTAACTCGGTACTTCCTAAGCTCGGTAATTCAGTCATCAGAGCGATACTTCGCTCTGATACCATTTTTGTAACACCCCTTCCAACATGAACACACTTAACAACAAACTGCAGCGGAATACACACCTCATCAAATAACATAACTCGTTGGTGTTACACGCCGTTAACCACCCACGTGGCTAACAAGGCTATTACATACACATTGTATCGGTCTGATGAACTAGATTCCCGAGCGACTACACATTATTATCCCTTTCCATTAGCAACATAACACACATACCTTCCTACTGCACGAGTATTTATAAACTGATGCCGATAACAATTTCGGTCTTACTACACCTACTATATATATACACTTAATGATTACCATGTACAACGACTACCCCGTCCTACTCGAACGGCTTCCAGCTCTTCGTACCTGAAATAAGAAAGGAAGAGAAAGGGTGGCCCCCAAGGGCTCAACACCTTTGCTGGTATGGTATCCCGCAGCCCACATGCTACTGGGCCACGCACAACTAATTGTCGTCTTAGCATGCGGTTGATTATATTTAGATCATGCATGCAACTGTAAACACACAACACATAACATTTCGCCTCTATGGGCTCAACAAACGGATAGTACACCCTTACTTGATAAGTCACTCATGGTATTCATTACCCCTAGAGTGTTTCTCCTCTAATGGAGCTACTTCCTTAATAGACGACAACTACCCCTTATTCGGGTTATCCTTAAACGCCTCTTATCACAAACTGGGATTCATATCCATGATCCACATACTCCACATTTTGCAACATATGACACTCATCACATAACAACACATAACGACACTTTCCACGTTTCAATCGTGTACATAATAACATTGCAAGAGATATTGCATCATAACGACAATACATAACATAACGGGTACGGTTCCCTTTTTGAACCGGCCCAAACATAGTCAGTTCACTTGTAGCCTGGAAAATGTTGCCAGTCTCATGGTAAGCTCATTACATAACTCGTTACCGTCTCGTTAAATGAACGGATAACTTAACACAAGGTGTGTCAGATATAGTGATCCAAGCACACCGAACGAACATAACATAGTATGCCCTGTGGCCCGACGTGAGTCAGTAATAGCCTTGGTTAAGCTAAAGGGAAGGTTGGGAACCAAATTGGAAAACAACCATAACATACAGAGAGGATCGAACCTGATATGACAACGACCCCCATACTCACACGCGTGCCGGAACAGACCGGACTCCTCACTTCCCCCGTTAGCACTTGTTAGAAGTTCAACATTGAACTTAATTAAACAATCACAACATTGAGTTAAGTCTTGTTAGACACACACAAGGGAAGAGAGAGTCATACATTCACACACAAACATTACACACAACATCACATGACTAACTCACGCATAGCCGAGGTTAGAACGTTCCTTAGGTCGGAAACGTTATTACCGGATACCGTTCACTTACGTTTACCTAATAGTGGTTAACTAGCCTTTCATGTGCATTCGAGGTTACCGGTATCGGCACGTAAACACACAACAACAATAACGACTGTAAACTTGTTTCATGATTTATCTTATAACGTGGCAAACATACAGAAAAACACATCGGCATACAAGCCGGTGTAATCCGGTAGGACACAGGTTGCAAGAAAACCATACCTGTCACCGGAGTCCACTTTATCGTGTCCACTTATGTTCCTTGAGCAAATCCTCGAACAACTGATAACATTACATGTATTTTTATTAACATCGGGGTATCATGATTGTTTAAAGTCTAGTGCTTATAATTTTTTCCCCGTCAACTTAGTTACATAACTTCACTTTTTAACTTGTTTTACCTTTACATTTTAATACATCTTTTCCCCCACTAAATTATCATTAAACTCACCTAACATGTCTTAAACAACCTTATAACATCATTACTAGTCAGTCCCCATCATTACATAACATTTTATAACTTAAACCATGTTTTTGGTCCGAACCGAACTTACCGACCGACCTTGCACAAGGTCGGTCCATTCCAGAACACATTACCGTCAAAATTTCTACTCCGACCGACCTTGTAAGTTCGGTCGCAGTTCGGTCCATTCCCGAGAGTTTCTTCCCTTTGAAAATTCAGGCCCGACCGAACTTGCCAAGTCCGGTCCCATGTTCGGTCGGTTCCAGAAACTTAATTCGTACACCAAATACAGCCCGACCGACCTTGCAAGTCCGGTCCCCAAGGTCGGTCCATTCCAGAAGCCAATTCTCGCAGGGTAAACTGGGCTCGACCGAACTTGCAAGTTCGGTCGCAAGTTCGGTCTGCCCCAAACCCTTATTTTCCATTGCCCATTTAACTCCAAACTTCACCTCATATATCCTAATATGTCCTAACCTCATTGGGCACTTCAAACACATCTTTAGCCATGTACTAAATTCCTTAAATCACCCACCAAACTATCTTTATCATTCCACAAACTCCTTACAAAATCCCTTAATACTTATACATTTTTCATTTGGTTTTCTAAGTGGTATTTCACCTATAGTGACCACTATGCCAAGATGTTTCCTCTACACCTTAACATCATCTCTCAAACTTCTTTTCTTACTAACTAAACCTCCTTTTTCACATCTTACCTAAACATCACTTCTCCCTTGTACATCAACATTCCTAAACCTTGAACAAACTTCTCCAAGACTTAAATACATTCTCAAAAACACACATTGAATTCCTAGAACTTCCAAGATAATACCTAAATCCTTGTAGCACTTTAAATCACCTCAATACATGTTTCCTTCTCTAGTAAAACACTTGTTCACCTTTAACATTTCCTAGTTCACCAAAACTTATTTAAAACACTTAGAACTTCTTACACATTTTCCAAAATTTGCCATAACTTCTCTTGTATATACTCACATCCAAACACTTAGGTTTTTACCTTATTTCTTTCAAGAACACCTAAAATCCATCAAACACATTTTTATACACAAACTTCCCACATTTAGCACTACATCACAATATAGTGCATACTTAAATTGCTTGGCACTTAGGCCCTTAAATAACATGGCTCTTAGGCCCTTAAATTGCATAAACCTAAAACACTGAATTTCCCACATAAGTAATGCCTTTGACCTGAAATACACCCAACATACATATGCCCTTAATAAAACCCCTTGAGAGCATTTTACTAGCTCATTTGCCATTGGCTCCTAGGTATTTTATTAAGCATATCAAGCTCATTTTTCCTAAGGCATTTAAACTACATTAGATAGTTTGTTTACCTCTTTTTTCCTCACAACTTCTTTCTTGTTTCCTTGTAAAACCGGTAGGATGTTTGGTTGTTTGTCATCTTCTAAAACAATGTACAAATAATAGAATGAGTATTCAAGCATTATGCTTCATCTCATTGTAAACCCTAGTTGCACATATTGTTTTAACACATAAGGTAATGTTTTACCTTGGAATTGGAAGAGAACTTGAATAAGTATCAAAGAGGACTCCTCCTAGCCCTTGGAAGATTCAAATGAGCTAAAATAAGCAAGGTGAAAAACACCATTGTGAGGTGAATTTTCGGACATCATATAAACATGGAGGAGGAGGAAACATGGATTTTCTTGAGTTTCCTTACCTTGAAACAAAGGAGAACAATAATATGTGAAAAGGTGAGCTCAAGCTCCTTCAATGGTGAATCTCCATGGCACCAAAATTGAGTTCTTGAAGATTTGAAAAGGTGGAAATGTAGAGCTTGGCTACTAGAAGGGTGGTCTTGAAATTAGATTTGGACCATGGAGCTAGAAGTTACAGAGGGATGGAGAATGTGTATTTTGCTGTAGCAAAACCGGTGGAGTTTGGGAGAAGATGAAGAAGGCTACGGCTGGTGTGAGTGGGAAAGAAATAATGAAGATTGGAATTGCTTTTGGATTATAAAGGTAACTTCTACTTTTCACTTACTTTTCCTTCTTTCTTTAATTTTTACTAGCTCATGGTGGTGAGTCACCACATAAAAAACTGTCCCCATATAATTAGAAGGGTGTTTTGGTCTTTGTTGACCAATTAACTTACTTATAATAACATATGTTACAAACTAGCTTATAAAAGTTACTATTCATAAAAACAAGGCACATAGAAGTGAAATTTTTGATTTCCATTGATATAGACTTCTAAATGTGATACTATATATTACACATGTTAATTAAAGAGTAATGATGGACATTTAGCCATTCAAAACTCATTTACAAGACAATTTTTCAAAAACGTGCTTTAAGACTCCTTAAAGCACTTTTTGTGTTTTAACTTGTTTTCAAGCTTGGTTTTCTTTGGTAATTGATTTAATATGTTCATTAACATATTTATAAGGTATAGGTATGACCATTAGGTCTTATAAAAATTTATCCCAAGCTTAGAGCACATTTTTGCTCTTATTGACTTTAAGGTATTTATTTGTGTTTTGTTTGGTTTAATTGTCTACCAAAGTTTCCTAAGGACTTAATTTGCCTTATTAAATCATAATTGAATATTATTAAGTCTTGGTAGGCTCTTTGGGTCCTAACCAAGTTCACTCCTAGCTTAGAGCATGTTTTTGCTCAAACTGTATCTTAGTGCTTTATTGCATTTTACTATGGTTTAAATTTTCACTGATGTTTCTAAGGCACTTTTTAGCCTTTACATACCATAGTTTAATATTTAAACCACATATCAAGGTTTGGGGTATTTCAATGGCCTTATTACAAACATTTGCTCACAAAATAAATTACACATAAATGCCCCAAAAATACTTATAAATCTCGGCCTCACCATATATCTTTCATTTAATTACCAATTTTCCACATAATGTCTTAAATTTGACAATTATGCTTGTTTAATTAGTTATAAAATTTATTAAACCATTCCTTAATCACCTAAAGTCAAAATAAGACCTTAATATACTCATTCACTCACGACATATATGTATAAATATGTATAAACACATATTAATATACCAAGTGTAGATTTAAGTGATTTATACCTTGATTTAGCAAGGTTAAGACCTTGTTTGGTCTCGCCACCTTAAGGAGAATTTCTCCACAGCTTGATTTACTTGTCCTCATGTAGAAAACAAGACATGATTAAACTCCAAACATGAGCTAACCATAGGAAGTAATTTAAGTCATGAAAATCATGAATTTTTACCTTAGATCTTCAAGTTTGTTGGAGATCTACCTCGGCCCTATTTTTTCCAGAAAGAAAGAGTATCAAAACACTCCTAATAACAAGGTACAAAACCGTGGGTAACTAGCTTGGAAGATGGCTAAGATTTACCTTGTTTAAGATGCCAAAAATGGTGTTTTTAGCTTGGATCTAGCTACTCCTTGTAGATCTTGGTATACCAACTGAATCCACATGAAAAAGAGAAGAAAATAAGGCTAGGGAACCAAGGTTTACAACTGAAATTTTCAAGGAAGAAGAGATATGTGCTTAAAGCTCATTTTTACCTTAAATGGTCAAGACTTGAACTTTACCCCTTAGATCTTGTTTCAGCCAAAAATAATCCTTCCTTTAACCTCCAATACACTCTACATAAATGTATAGAAATGGTTGGAGTCTAGATCAATGGAAAAAGGAAAGAAAGATGAAGAAAATGGACATTTTTATGCCTTAGAAGCTTACCTAGAGCAAGAGCTCTCATCAATGGAGCTTGGCAGCTTACCTACGGTCAAGGAGGAGCCAAAGAGAGCTCAAGGCAGGAGCACTCTCGGCTGGAATGAGCAAATGAAGGAGAGTAACCTAAATTGTCCTTAAAGTCATTTTTTGCTTATTTTAAGTTCTTAATGACTTGATGACTCACCAAGGACTGATTGGTGTTGATTAATCAGTAGGGACAAAGGCAAGAGGCAGCCGGCCATGAATGGAGAAAGGTGGTGGTGATTGATTCCTAATTGATTCAATAATGGAGTGTTAATGTTACTTTAATCAATAAGTGAAAGGTGACTCATCACCCATTGCTTGGCTGGCTTGGAGACAACCGTGTAATAAGGGGAAAAGAGGCTCCTCAAATCGGCAGCATTCACAAGGGGTAAGCAAGTGGTAGACAACTTTAAGTTTAATATGTTAAAGTATGCTTTTTCTTATTTTATGTAAAAGTAATGGGGTATATTTAATTGTCACATGGGAATTGTCATATGGTCTGTTAGGAGCCTTAATGAACCGGTTTTATGAGGTCCAATTCGTGGTCAATGGTCAACATTGACCAACTTAGTCAATGTTGACCCAAACGGGCCCCCTTTTAGGGTTTTATTAATATTTTAATATTAAATTGGTAAAAATTTGTAAATTTCTGGAATTAAATTCCTAATATGATATAATATGATATATTATCATATTTAAAGGTAATTATAACCTTTTAGCCCATTTAAGACCAATTTAGAAGGCAATTACACAAAAACGTGCTTTAAGGAGTTTTAGTGCACATTTTGTGTCGCAAGGTGTTTCTGAGCTCTGTTTTCTTTGAGAACAGTTTTTGTTGTGTTCCTTACATGATATTTGATCATGGTATCCAATTTTATATCATTTATAGGTCATTAGACCTTTAAGGTTTCTTAGAGCACATTTTTGCCCTTCTTGACCTTGAAGCATGAAAGTGCTTGTTCTTTGTGTTGGAGTGTTGCCCAACAATTGTAATATGTTTAGTAATGTGTTAATATGCTTAGGACAAACGTTTAGGTCCTAAGTAGTTCATTTGGGTATTTATTTACCCTAAACAGTCAAAGGGTGCAATATGTTGCTTTGTGTTGACCACTGTTGTTCTCGGTTGACTTTTAAGGCATGTTTAGGCCTTAATTAATGTGATTAGGTATTTAATCCATGTTTATTTGTTTGGGGTATTTCATGAGCGATCTATTTGTGATGTAGCATGCAGTTGCCACTGCTTCTGCCCAGAAGACCTGAGGGAGATTGCTCCCCAATAGCATGGCCCTTGCTACCTCTTGTAGTGTTCTGTTCTTTTGCTTAACTACCCCATTCTGTTGGGGTGTTGTTGGTGCTGAATATGTGTGACTAATCCCATGTTGTTTACGCATATCCATGAATTGTTGATTCTCAAACTCTGACCCATGATCAGACCGAAGAGTTTTGATCTTGAGGTTGAGTTGTACTTGGTCTTTTCCTGCAAAGGCTTGAAATTTCTCAAACACTTCATCTTTGGAAACAATAAAGAGTGTCCAAGTGAACCGTGAGTAATCATCAACAATTACAAACACATACCAATTTCCTCCAAAACTTTTGATTCTTATGGGTTCACATAAGTCCATGTGAAGTAATTCAAGTGGCTTGGATGTACTAACTAAGTTCTTTGACTTAAAAGAAATCTTAGTTTGTTTGCTTCTAACACAAGTATCACAAAGATTTGTATCAAATTTCTTGATCTCAGGAAGACCTTTAACCAATTGTTTCTTGACAAGTTTCTTTAACAAGGAAGTGCTAACATGCCCTAGTCTTTTGTGTCATAGTGTAGAGTCTTCTATTGAAGCAGTCAAGCATGGAAGATTAGGACTGTCAATATCCTCCAAACTAGTTACATAAACATTTTTCCATCTTTTTCCCTTTAACAACTCTTTGCCATTGTTCTGACCTACTATACTACAATGTGTAGGATAGAAGTGAACTAAATTGCCTTTATCACAAATTTAAGAAACACTAAGCAAGTTGAATTTTAAACCATGAACTAGATTTACACTATCTATGACATAATCATATGTAAATTCAACCTTACCTACACCAATGATTTTTCCTTTCTTGTTGTCGCCAAAGGAGACGGTTCCTTGGCTCCTTAGTTCGAGTGAGAAGAACTTCTTTTTGTCTCTTATCATGTGTTTAGAGCACCCACTGTCGAAGTACCAGCAGGGGTCCATTCTCACTCGATTCTGCACTTAACACGTTAGTGGTGTGGGGTTAGGGTCCATAGAAAGGTTGGACCCATTTCCACCATTAAATATTCTAAGATCATTTTTTACTACCCATTTTAGTCCCAGTTTCTTGAGTTTCCAATGCC
The DNA here is from genome assembly GCA_023374045.1 of Limonium bicolor. Classification (NCBI taxonomy): domain Eukaryota; kingdom Viridiplantae; phylum Streptophyta; class Magnoliopsida; order Caryophyllales; family Plumbaginaceae; genus Limonium; species Limonium bicolor. The sequence continues at coordinate 327,862,320 of CM041779.1, forward strand.
TCATAAAACACGTTTTATAGCAATTGGATTCATGAAGACCAGGTTGTCTGCATAAGCTGCAGACATCTCTACGACTGGTCTCTGACCGGTATCCGACCTGTCGTTTTCTTCTCTTCATGGGTGTCTTAGAAACAGCATCTATCTTAGAATATTTTTCTTTGATGGTAGCTAGTTCCTTTTCTTTAGTGTTAAAAGCAACAATCAATTCATCGATTTCAGGTTGTTTTTCATGCTTCAATTTTTCATGAGCGGGGAGAATTTCACTATAATCACTTTGTAATTTAATGAGTGCCCTCATGAGATTGTCTACCTTGCTTTTATCCGAGGTTTTTCTCAATTTTTCATTTTCTTCCAAAATTTCATCGTTTTCAGTTTCTAATGCCTTCCGGTGATCAACTAATGTAAGAGAAAACTTTCTAAGTCCTAGAAGTTCAGCCTTTTGAATTCTCCTTCTAAGTTTAGAATAGTTTACCTTATGTTGTTCTTCTTCTTCTGATTCTGAGACATCATTGTCTTGTGCCATCAAGCACACTTCTTCAAGGTATAGGTATGCCTTCTCATCTTCTGAGATGTCGCTGTCTGAGGTTTGATTGTCATCGCTTCGTTCAGAATCTCCCCATGCGGCAACGAAGGCTTCCTTCTTTGGTCCTTTGTTGAATGATCGTCGGACAGACCTCTTGACCCTGTCATTGTCTTCTCGGGATCGTTGAGGACAGTCTTTGATATGATGTCCGTGTTTTGAACACCCAAAACACTTGTCATTTTTTTTCTTTTGATCATCCGACTCCTTGGACTCCTTGCCTTTCCTCATTTTATTTCTTATGAACTTTCAAACGTACCTCTTAGCATAGAGGACCATTTCATCATTGTCATCTCCTGACTTGGATCTTTCATTTTCAGCTACTTGAAGGGCTATGCCTTTCCTTCTATCTCTAGATGAGCTTTCAGAATTCTTGTGTTGTAGTTTTAACTCGAAAGCCATTAGAGATCCTAGCATGTCTGCCAGAGACATCTTGGAGAGATCATGCACTTCTTGCATGGCATTGACTTTGCTGTCAAAGGAGGCAGGAAGAGATCTGAGGAACTTCCGAATTTGATCCTCGTTAGAGATAGTTCTTCTGAGCACCAACATTTCGTTGATCAGCTTAGTGAACCTTGTATGCATTTCAGAAATGCTCTCCGTTTCTTCCTTCTTGAATAGCTCCCAATGAGTGAGTAGCAACTCATTGCGAGTCTTTTTTATCTCATTATTCCCTTCATAAGTGACCTTAAGAGTTTTCCAAATTTCTTGGGTTGTTTTAGCTGAAGCCATCTTGGAGTATTGCTCAGGTAGTAGTGCACAGTGAAGTATTCTTACAGCTCGAGTATTGAATACCAGCTTCTTGATTTGATCATCCGTCATGTTGTCGATAGATATGTCTTGTCCTTGAGTGTTCTGGAAGGTATACTATCTATGTGTTATCACCCTCCACATTCTTGGATCGTTAGACATGATATGAAATTCCATCTTATTATTCCAGTGAGTGTAGTTGTCTCCATTGAAAAGTGATGGTCGATTTGGTGCAGAACCTTCTTTTGCTGCTAGAATGCTTGCATAAGACATCTTGATCGCCTTCTAAAGTAGTTAGCTTTCTAGAGAGACCCGCTCTGATACCAATTGAAACCAGCAAGCGCTCCTGATGCGTCCCCGACATGTCGTAGACGTATCGTGGACTCTAATAAAACTTGATAGTTTAGGAATGGATGCGAGATAAACTTAAACTAGAAACCACATTTCGATTGAGAATTTACACACACAAATTTCACTCATTCTCCCTTGCCCCACACACGGACTCCCGGGACAGTTTCAACTTTACCCCTAAAGTCGTCAACCCTCTCCTAACTATCGGCCTACGGTTCACCGACCGTTCCCCGACCTGTCGTTCCATCAAATACCCATTGTATTGATACTCTAACCCAGTCCTCTCTAGCTCACCAACTCTCTAGCACCTACGCACACTCCTAAGTCTGATCCACACTTGCCCAGATTATCTCTTTCTTTTCTCTCGTACAGGCCTACTTACATATTGAATAAGTGCAAGTATATATACACAGTTGTTAGGATGTAACTAATGTCCTATTACTCCCTAGACTTCTAGGAGTCAACTACAACTTCATTTATTCACATAGCAACCTCACTAGACTTGCAGAGATTCTTCAACTTGATCTAGAGGCTTGAACTACGTGTCGCCTCATGGTTGGTCAAGTTGGCGGTAGCCCTCTTGATAGGTCGATCACCACTTGTGTGCCCCACTTGCCTGATTTTGTCTGGTTCATTAAATGCCTATAAATGCCCTCTTCTGAATTCATTATGGCTTTGTAATGATGTTCATTTATAGCTTTGTTATCTTGTGTATTAATGAACTTCTCCTTTTGTCGTGAGCTTGTCGTGAACAAGTTGCCTAAGTGGATGTATGTGCTTTATCTGAGTGTGTCGATCCCTTGTAGTGTTCTGTCTTGGATTTTCATCTTTAAGCATGAGAGATATCTTCGTGCAGTATCTGACTAGTTGTCCATGCTAGAAGTCCTCTGGAGCTCTCGCAGACAAGTGCCCGACTGGTTGGGCACATGTCGTGGATTGAGCGCGCTTCCAACCTTGCGTGCTAAGCCACTCATGACTTAAGTGCACTTGCAACCTTGCGTGCTAAGCCACTTATTCACCTGTCTGTCTGAATCATGAATCTTGACAAACGCATTAGATAGACAATACAAGGTTTGCTATCATCAAAACTAACGGATCTTGTCTTAACAGTTACTTTCAAGGCATGATAGCTTGTGGCACGTTGGCCGGCTGTTACTTTCAAGGCATGATAGCATGTGGCACGATGGACGGGTATGATAACCCAAAGAGAAAATTTTCTTTTCCAAAAAATGATGTTTCACTTTGATTGATACTTGAGTAAAATTTACACATAAATTTTTTTCAGACACTCTACATGCCAGGAGTGTGGAAGTTCATATCCTTCAACATTCTTTAGCCGGTATGAAGCTCACTCATTCTTTTGACGAATAATGAATGGTCCTTATCATTGGGGGTCGAGTTTCTTAAGCTGCTTAACTTCTCGGAGAACCCGGTCCCCTAGAACAAAGGTTCGTTCCCTTATCCTCTGGTTGAAATACCTTTTAACTCTGGATTTATCCTTTGTGATTCTTATCTCTGCCGCGGTTCTGACTTCTTCAAGGAGATCAAGATGATTTTGTATGCCATCATTGTTACACTCTTTATAATAAGATTCCCATCGGACTGACAGTACAATTATTTCATCCGGAATGACTGCTTCCAAGCCATAAGTTAGTCTATCAGGTGTTCCCCCATGGGTCCTTTCTCTGTTATTCGATAGGCCCAAAGGACTTGAGACAACAGTTCCGCTTATCTTCCTTTTTTGTCATCTAACTTTTTCTTTAGAGCTTTGACATTTTGTTCATTTGCATTTTCAACCTGTCTGTTCACCTGTGGGTGTGCTACCGATGTGCACCTTAGATCAATCTTCCATTCTTTGCAAAATGTCCAAAAGCTGGGACAATTGAATTGGGCTCCATTGTCCGTAATTATCACCTTTGGCAGCCTGAACGTACACACCACATATTTCCAGATGAACTCTTGCGATCTCTTGGCTGTGATGGATACCGTTGCCATAGCCTCCACTCATTTTGTTAAGTAGTCGACGGCCACATATATAAACTTAAACCTCCTTAGAGATGCTTCTGGGAGAGGCCCGATGATATCCAATCCCCACATGGCGAAAGGAATGGGAGAAATGATGGTTTTTTCTCTGCCTGAGGATCATGGATTTTGTTGCCGTGCTCCAGGCACCTGATGCATTTCTAGATGTACTCTTTACAATTATCCTTCATCTTTGGCCAAAAATACCCAAGACTCATTATTTTGTGGGTTACAGCTCTTTTCCTCTGGTGGTTTCCACAGATTCCACCAAGTATTTCTTCTATGAGTTTACTTATTTCTTCTTTTGTAATGCATTTGAGTGCGGGTCTTGCGAATGATCTTTTGTAGAGCTGGCCATTTTCAAACAAAAATGGCGCGGCTCTTCTTTTCACTGTTTTTGCTTCTTTTTCGCCCGGGGCAATTTTCCTTCTAGGATGTACTCAATGATCGGGGTCATCCAAGATTCCCCTGGTACGCCTGGCTCGATAGCTAGAAATTGCCCTTAATCAAGGCTTGAATTGGTATTGACTTCAAACCATACTTTGTCTGGAACCCTCTCAACCATGCTTGCCAACTTTGCCAAAGTATCCACCTCAATGATCTTAGTTCGAGGAAGATGTTTCAGCTCACATCTTGAGAAGTTTACTTTTAGCTCTTGGACTTTTAACTAGTATTTCCAAAGTGTTTCCTCCTTTACCTCATTGATGTTGTCATTTTGTCTCGCCACTATCACGGAATCTGAGTATATCTCTAAGTCCACACAAATTTAGAGTAATGAGTTTCCCTCCCCTTTAAGAGGGAGTTTATTTAAGAATTTATTTAAATTGTGCTTTTATTTTTGAAAACTTGTTGCCCCTAGGGCAGTGGCTGATAAGTGTCCAAATGAGCATGTTTTATAGGTGTATTTCATATATAATATTAGCACTTTTCTTGCTCATTTCTCCACTTCAGTTAGTTTTCCTCTAGTTTATGTTTTATTGTTTATCTCACAAATTTATTGGTTTAACATGAGGAAAACCAAGCTGGGAGCAAAGTAGACAAATAGACGAACGCATAGACACAAACGGCTCAGAAAACGGAGTCCAAACGAAGAATCTAGAGCCGGTAGAAGAGAGTCACGCGAGAAGCACACAACACCAAGGGGCAACCGCCCCATATCAGGCGGACGAGCATGCCGTTATGAAGGCGGACGTGAGTGAGGCGGAAAACAAGAGCAACCGCCTTGTTTGAGGCGGTACCGCAGGCGGACACGGCAGAGGCAACCGCCTTGTTTGAGGCGGTACCATAGGCGGACGTACCACATACAACCGCCTCCAATACAACCGCCTTGTTTGAGGCGGACAACACACAAACCACACAATGCAACCGCCTACAAACAGGGCGGACGTCAAGGCGGACATACATGTGACCGCCTGTCCTTGGGCGGACGTCAAGGCGGACAAGACTAAGAAGCAGACGCGAATAGTTTTCTTCTTCGTCGACTTCGCTCGTCGACTTCGCCCGTCGACCTGTCTGCAACTTATCCATCTACTCTTCACGCGTTCTGTCCCCTAAGCAATCAATGAGCAAATATCTTCACGCGTGATCCAGCCTGTCTCTTCCTTCTCCTTCCTTCCTCTTCTTCCTTTCCTCTATATAAACGCACGTACCTTCTACTTCCAAATAGAATCCATCGACGACCCAACATCCACTTCGCCACACATCATCCCATTTCTCTTCTCCCGCCTTCTCCATTTTATTTATTTCTACATTCCACCATATCCACCTCTAGTCCTACGTATACAAAATAGCAGAACGAATGCAGGAGTGACTACAGATGATTTCTACTACTCTTGTTTCTGTTATTCTATTTAATATGTTAGGCTAGAATATTTATACTCTGGGAACGGTTATTATGTGTTTATATTAATTATGCAATATTTTTACTGGTTTTATTTGAATACAGTTTGTTACGTTTTAAAGCTTATCTCTCGCCTTTTTAATAAATGTCATGAGTTAATTAAATTGCATGCTAAGTCTATTTTGATCAGACCAGGTGATAAATAGATAGGTTAATTAAGCCGTAAATTTGGAGAAAGCTTATTATGATTTAATAAGTTAGTATTTTCAGATGCATAAATAATTTCTCATATCTAAACCGTCCGTTTACACGTATTGTGCTTGAACCTTGATTAGAATCTTGCATTCTCAGGTAAACGAGTTCTTTTGAGGCTATGATTTAGTCCTTAAGATAATAAGAGGAATTTTGCCAAACAATTATATTAAACCGGTAGAGATAGCATAATTAAGCAGATCATATTAACCTGACCCAGAGTCCCGTTTAATTTATTTATTAACTTAGTTTATTTTATCTTTCCTTTTTATATTACAAGTCAATTAATCCCCCCTTTTTGTGACACGCTTAGGTACTATTATATGCACATTAGTCCCACGGTTCGACATCCGGTCGCTTATAATTCACTATACTACCACGACCGGGATTTGTTTGCAGCCCGACGTTTAATTTGAGTTTTAATTTCTTTTCTTTTAATTTTACACCAGTTTAACCACTCACTTTACAACGTCTGCAAAATGGCGCCGTTGCCGGGGACTAGATTTATTCTAGTCCCTAAGCCCCGGATTATTCACTTGTTATATTAGAATATTTTGTCTATATTATTTTTGTTTGTTGTTTATATTAATTATCTTTTATATTTTGTTTATATTATTATTATGTTTGTTTCTAATTATTTTATTGTCTAATCTGTTTCAGTAGTTTTATTTTATATACAAAAACACACAACAAAAAAAATGGAAATGGAACAGGTGTTCGAACAGGGGTTTTGCTATTCACAGTATTTATACTGCTCCGTATGTGGGGGAGCTCATGATTATGAGGATTGTCTCATATTACAAGAGCAACTCTGGTTAGAAGATCAACCAGATTACCTGGAGAGACTCGCTCAACAAGAATAGCAACCAAAGAGCGAAATAATTCATGAGGTAGAATACCCCACTACGAATGTAAGTTACTCTCTTCCCTCTCCGGTCGCCTACCGCCAGTTTCCATCCTTCTCTATGCTCTATCCAGAAGATGAGGATATTTACATCCTCGAAAATGAAGAGAAGGAATTGCCATCACCTCCCGCTAAGATATCCAAACAAAACACCACTATCACCTTCAAAGAATTAACTTTCTCTGAAGATGATATCAATCAGCGTTCTTTCTACGAGCCTCACCTACAAAAGGATGATGTTTACATCCTCCAATTTGAGGAAGAAAAATCATCACCACCGGGTCTTCTGTTAGAACTACGTTCCCGGCAATACCTCCTCAAACACCAGATTTTGTGGAGTATTAATTTTCTTATTTTATATGCCGAGGTAACGTTTTGTTTTGATCCAGGATAACGAAGCAGGCGTCTAGCCAAAGACGTTAAAGAAGGGCAGCTTCCCGGGAGGCAACCCGGATGTTCTTTTATTTTATTTTGCTTTTATGCTCTTTTAATTTTCAGGTTCTCTTTAAATTTTATTTTTGCTAACTTTTAACCCCGTTTTTAGTATGGATGCTTCTAGTGTCTTCATATCCACACCGCAACCAAGCTACGCTACTTGAGGCTGAAACTCAAGTGTGGGGGAACTTCTTAACAACTAGCAAAAATAATATCAGGGGAGTACCAGTTTCTTTAATTATGCTTTTATTTAAATAAAAACTGCAGAGGAGCGTTTATGTGCTTAAATGTTTATTTGTGATCTTTGTGTTATCTCTATTTTATCTACTTACCGAAAAGGTCTTCTGAAACCTTCCCTTGTTTTTCTGGTGAACAATGAGGACATTGTTCAATTTAAGTGTGGTGGTGTTAGTGTGCCCTTTTCGGTGACATTTTGTGCTTAAATGTTTAATCTCTCTCCTTATCATGCGTTTGTCCAATTCAAATATTATGGACCCTTTATATGTGGGTTGTTCTCTTTAAGAATAAATACTGTTATGAATTGTGGGATAAATGGTACAAATTTTAAAATTTTGATTACCTTTGAGGAGCATTTTATATGCGGTGTGACCAAATAATCTGCAATTGGTTGGATTTTATTGCTCAGGGTTTCTTTCTGTCTTCTCTCTTAGGGATTGCTAAGGGGTGCTTCTCTGTTAAAAAAAAAGAAGAAGAATAAAAAAATATATAGGGGACTTGCGAGACACCTTTGGTAATCAACAAAGAGAGTTGAGTGTTCTTTAATACAAAAGCTTGATGTTTATCTATTATTTTCTCATCCCTTATGCAAAAGTGAAACAAATGCATGAATCTATTTTTCCTTTTTTTTCTCCTCAATGCCCATTCTTGAGAGAAGTTGGCCATGGTAAAAGTTCTCAAATTCACCTAAAAGAAACATTGAAGTACCTTGGATCATACCCCGAAACTCTATATTTTATTTTTACCCTGAGCACACCTATGCCACCTGCAGTTAATTTTTCACACTCCTCAATAAGTTAAAAAGATCATGTTTATCCTACCCTTCATAATAATATTTGTTAGTATTGAGCATTCCCTACTTACTTGGGTACGTGATTTTGCTTGAGGACAAGCAAAAGGATAAGTGTGGGGGTGTGATAAGTGTCCAAATGAGCATGTTTTATAGGTGTATTTCATATATAATATTAGCACTTTTCTTGCTCATTTCTCCACTTCAGTTAGTTTTCCTCTAGTTTATGTTTTATTGTTTATCTCACAAATTTATTGGTTTAACATGAGGAAAACCAAGCTGGGAGTAAAGTAGACAAATAGACGAACGCATAGACGCAAACGGCTCAGAAAACGGAGTCCAAACGAAGAATCTAGAGCCGGTAGAAGAGAGTCACGCGAGAAGCACACAACACCAAGGGGCAACCGCCCCATATCAGGCGGACGAGCATGCCGTTATGAAGGCGGACGTGAGTGAGGCGGAAAACAAGAGCAACCGCCTTGTTTGAGGCGGTACCGCAGGCGGACACGGCAGAGGCAACCGCCTTGTTTGAGGCGGTACCATAGGCGGACGTACCACATACAACCGCCTCCAATACAACCGCCTTGTTTGAGGCGGACAACACACAAACCACACAATGCAACCGCCTACAAACAGGGCGGACGTCAAGGCGGACATACATGTCACCGCCTGTCCTTGGGCGGACGTCAAGGCGGACAAGACTAAGAAGCAACGCGAATAGTTTTCTTCTTCGTCGACTTCGCTCGTCGACTTCGCCCGTCGACCTGTCTGCAACTTATCCATCTACTCTTCACGCGTTCTGTCCCCTAAGCAATCAATGAGCAAATATCTTCACGCGTGATCCAGCCTGTCTCTTCCTTCTCCTTCCTTCCTCTTCTTCCTTTCCTCTATATAACGCACGTACCTTCTGCTTCCAAATAGAATCCATCGACGACCCAACATCCACTTCGCCACACATCATCCCATTTCTCTTCTCCCGCCTTCTCCATTTTATTTATTTCTACATTCCACCATATCCACCTCTAGTCCTACGTATACAAAATAGCAGAACGAATGCAGGAGTGACTACAGATGATTTCTACTACTCTTGTTTCTGTTATTCTATTTAATATGTTAGGCTAGAATATTTATACTCTGGGAACGGTTATTATGTGTTTATATTAATTATGCAATATTTTTACTGGTTTTATTTGAATACAGTTTGTTGCGTTTTAAAGCTTATCTCTCGCCTTTTTAATAAATGTCATGAGTTTATTAAATTGCTTGCTAAGTCTATTTTGATCAGACCAGGTGATAAATAGATAGGTTAATTAAGCCGTGAATTTGGAGAAAGCTTATTATGATTTAATAAGTTAGTATTTTCAGATGCATAAATAATTCTCATATCTAAACCGTCCGTTTACACGTATTGTGCTTGAACCTTGATTAGAACCTTGCATTCTCAGGTAAACGAGTTCTTTTGAGGCTATGATTTAGTCCTTAAGATAATAAGAGGAATTTTGCCAAACAATTATATTAAACCGGTAGAGATAGCATAATTAAGCAGATCATATTAACCTGACCCAGAGTCCCGTTTAATTTATTTATTAACTTAGTTTATTTTATCTTTCCTTTTTATATTACAAGTCAATTAATCCCCCCTTTTTGTGACACGCTTAGGTACTATTATATGCACATTAGTCCCACGGTTCGACATCCGGTCGCTTACAATTCACTATACTACCACGACCGGGATTTGTTTGTAGCCCGACATTTAATTTGAGTTTTAATTTCTTTTCTTTTAATTTTACACCAGTTTAACCACTCACTTTACAACGTCTGCAGTGGCTACCTCCAGTCCTTGGATGAGTGCTTCGTATTCTGCCTCGTTGTTAGTTACTTCAAATATCAATCGGTAAGCATAATTGAGGTCTCGTCCGCTTGGGGTTTGAACCACAAAGCCAGCGCCTGCCCCTGTCTTGCACCGTGCACCATCAACCAATACCACAAAAGGTGATAGAGATCACTTTTCTTCCTGGGCAAAACTTGTTTTGGTTAAGAAGTCTGCTAAGGCCTGGGCCTTGATTGCTGTTCGCGGTAAAAAATGGATTTCATACTGTGTCAACTCGACTGTCCAACTAACCATACGCCCGGAGGCATTGAGGTTGTTGGCTATTTTCTTTAATGGCCAATTGGTTCTGACAAAGATCCTGTGTGACTAGAAGTAAGGGCGCAGTTTTCGTGATGCGATCACTAAGGCGAAAAGATTTTTTTATAATATTAGTGTAGCTCCCTTCTATTATCATCAGAATCCTTCCGGTGTAGTAAACCGGGATCTCCTTCTTTTTTCCATTATCAAAACTACTGCTACCGCCCAGTCGGAAGCAGAGGGTGGAGATAAAGATCTTGACCAGGCGTGGGAACGCTTAGTTTGGGCAGCTCCCTAAGCATTTCCTTGATTTTTTTAAAGGCACCCACACACTTCTGTCCCTACTGGAACTTGTTATTTTTTCGCAAGATGTTAAAAATGGTATTGACTTTTCCTGGAGCTTTGAGCAGAATCTGCTTAAAGCCGTGAGTCTCCCATTTAAGGCTTGTACATCATTGATATTCTTTGGGGGGAGGCTGAGAACTGCCTGGATCTTCTCTAGGTATACTTCAATTCCACGCTGCCCCACGATGAAGCCGAGGAACCTTCCTTTAGTTACCCCAAATACACACTTCTCAGAATTCAACTTGATTTAATATTTTTCCAAGGTGTTAAATGTTTTTTCTAAGTCTTTCATGTGTTGCTCTCTTGAGCTACTCCTCATGACAATTTCGTCAACATAGGTCTCTATGTTGCGAGAGAGTTTCTCTTTGAAGACTCTATCAATCATTCTCTGGAATGTCACTCCTGCATTCTTCAAGCCAATGAGCATCACTTTATAGCAAAACGTTACAGAAGAAGTAATAAAGGAAGTTTGTTTTGTGTCTTTTTCATTCATCCTTATTTGGTTATACCTTGAAAATGCATCTAAAAAGCTTAGCACGGAGCTTTGAGTAGTTGTAATGACTAATCAGAAGTGGGTAGAAATCTTTCGGGCATGCTTTCTTTAAATCCGTGAAGTCTACACACATTCACCATTTCCCATTCGATTTTTTCACCATGACAACATTGGCTAGCCACTTGGGATATGTGACCTCTTGAATGAATCCGGATTTTAGCAACTTCTGGACCTCCACCCGGGCGGCTGAGTCTCTTTCTACTTCCATCACCCTCTTTTGTTGTCTGAAGGCCGGGTGCTTTGGGTCCACTTGAAGATTATGCTGGATAACACTTGGGTCTATCCCAGGCATTTCTTTTGCAATCTAAGCGAATGTTGACCTTCTGTTTTCCAAGAATCTTATAAGATGAGTCTGTTCTCCGCTGTTAATGGTATTCCCAATTTTAAAGAATTTAGAAGGGTCAGATTTCAAATGTATCTTGCTTGGTAGGTCATTAGGGGCACCATAGTCCTCCGTCCTACTGTCCACCCCACAAGGAGAAGGTAGTTTTCCTTTGAACTGCTGATCTGAGCCAACCATTTTACTACTCCGTCCTTTGGAAGGCTCTCCATAATGCGAACCTCGCATACCCGGGCCATCTTCTGGCTTCCTCTAACCATTATTAATTTTCCTGACCTGGTCAGGTATTTCATTTTTAAATGATGGGTGCTCATATGGCCCGGAAAGCACTGATCCCTGGCTGGCCTATATACATATTATGCCCAGAGAACCCAGGCATAATGAAGGCCATTAATTTCTTCGTTCTCCTCTCATCTCTTTGCCTCAAAGTGATGGTGAAGTCGACACTTCCTGAGGATTTGGCAGAGATCCTCCCATAAAACCTCCTAGTATAATTGAGTAAGGATTAATTTTTTCAGGGATCTCGAGCTTTTTAACCACTTCCGTAGAAATGATGTTCGCTCTTGCCCCACTGTCAACTAAGATACTTTCCATCATCCTATCATTGACTTATGCTCTAATGACGAGTGGGTCATTGTGGGGATACAGAACTCCATCCTCGTCTTCCTCCGTGAAGTAAATTGGGGGAAGCTTCTCTTGTTTGGCCACCTATCTTTCGGGGAGTACCTGGTAGACCTTGTGAATGTGTATCTTTCTTTCGTTTGGGGTTAATGATCCTACTTTTGAGAAGAGTCCTGTAATTTTTCTTAGGAGAAGTTTTTTGTTAGATTGTTCAAGTTTTAATTTATAGATTTTTCTTGGATGATAAAATGTTAATAATGAAGAATATCCTATAAGGCAAAGAGAATTTTTATTTTTACGATAAAAGCTCATAGTCCTTGGTTATAACTTTTTTTTCCTCCTTTTACAGACCTGTAATCATCCCAAAGGATTTACTGTGGTCTAGTTTAGGGTGGACTTCCTCCTCTGGCTTGGCCCGGGAGTGCTGGTTTCTGCCTTGCCTTTGTTGTCCGGCCAGATGCTTGTTTTTCTTTTTGTGCTCCTCTATCAGCCTGAGTTCTTTGGCGAGAGTGGCACAGTTGACCGTCATGTGGCTTCTGCTCCCATGGAATTCACAGAATGCCACAGGGACCTCTCATGGCTGGGGCTTCCTTGGTGGAGGAAGGAAACCTTCTCTTTCCGCGGTTGCATACTTCTCTGGATCAATGTTATAATGATCTTGGCATTTTGGTAATGCTTGTCTTGGGAGGAGGTGGCAGCAAGGGTGCTTTGAAGTACGGCTTGTATCTTGATCCTTCAGTGGATGAGCTTCCAGCCACAGTGTTCCCTCCTTGGTTATTCTTCTTTCAAGTCTCGCTCGGGCCTTTAAAGTTGTTCACTAGCTCCTTGGCTTTGTTCTCAGCTATTTCTGACTTCAGAAAGTCATGGATCATTTCGGCCAGTTCTCCATATGTTTTCAGCACTTTTTTCGCTATTTTTCCATCGAGTCGAGGATGCACCAGTCCATTGCTGAAGGCCTTGATTAGAAGAAACTAGACTAGTATTTTGGGATTGAAAACTAGTATAACTTGGTATGTTATTGTAAATGGTGTTTATGTTGGATTTCAAGTTATTCAGACCACGACTTATTGTTGAAAGGTCTTATTAGTCATGTGGGTGACTGACGGCGGTAACACCGGCTATTGTATTGTTAATTTCTATTGCGAATTGTTGGACATTGGTACAGTCAATTAGATGTTAATATCCGGATTACGAGTTTGGGTGTTACAGACAAATTGCTGAATTTCCTGGAATTTGGGCAACATTGAAACCCCTAACATTCCAACCAGCAAGATTCATAGATGGCACGTTGGGGAAGAGGGGGGAGAGCTGATAGAACAGAGCCCTGGTTCAAAGCAGAGAAGGAGTTTGCAAGCTGGAAATAGAGGTCTTTCATTGAGATAGGCACGCTGGTGGGGGCCTTCCCTTCAAGGGGTGACATGCGAGGCGTTCAACTAGGCAGGCTCTAGGACCAGCTGAATGGAAGAGACATGAGCAATCTCGGAATATCAAGACGAGAGGTAGTCTAATTAGAGTAGGGCGAGGGTGGGTATAGGAGAAGGAGGACGAGCGAGAGCATAAGGTTTTGGTAGCTATAGGATCTTCCCAAAGGACCTTGGGATGGTTTCTCCATAGTTTAATGAAGGGAATGAGAGAAGAAGGAAGGATTAGGGGCACTGGAAGAGATGAGGAATTGTTTTGGATTTAGGAGCATGCCCTGGGTGGGGGGCTTCAAGGGCGACGGTCGCGGGACAACGCACGATGGTGTGCCTAAGCAAGTTACAAGCTAAGCAGGTACTGGGTTCCCATTCGTAGAAGAATTGCTATAGAATTTTACCCCTTAAAGGTTTGGATCTCAATTTCTCTCACGATTTCTTGATTGAAATCCACCTCATCTAAAACTCTAGCATAAGAAATTCTAGATTTAATCGTCGTAGATTCATTCGTATGAAGGGGAACTCCTAGTTTCGAGTAGATCTTTCTAAGACTATATTGGGAGTGAAGGCTGATATGGAGCCTTATGTACGAGGTAAAACCTAATAAGGCAATTGTACCGGTCTTTTATAACAATTTTTCCTAAAGTTTCACTTCAGGTTATCGAACTAGAGGAGGTGGTGTCTAATTTAGGTCATATATAAATATAACTAATAAACAATAGAACTAAACAATATTAAATTGGGAGTTTTGTTTACTGAAATAAATAAACTAAAATAAAAACAAAAAAGGTGATCTTAATGACGATTCTAAACAAAGGAATCCTAGCTACTTGCCCCTCAATCTCCGATTCCCCTTTGTATGTGTTTCCCTAATTTTATATTGTAACCTCATATCAGAGTTAATCTATTCCCAGTATCCCGCAAAGTAGATCCTTACTAACAACTATTAAATACTAGCTCTCATATCAAATATACTAATTACTAGCAGCGTTGAAATCCCATCTGGTTGGCAGTCAACTAATATGTCGAGGAAATTGCATCTCTAGATTAACTGGTTATATTTATGTAGTCTATTGAGACTTAATAAAGTGTAGCAATTATAAATCACAAAAGAATAATGAATTAAGCAACGAATAAAACTACAATCTTTATAGAATTAATTATAAAAACCATAGGAAAGAGAATTATCAAACTAGGGATCCATAATAAACCAAGATTCGGCCTAACTACTCAGACATTGAAAATGTAGGAACAATAATAGAGGAAAGGAAGAACGGCATCAAATCTGTAGTAGAATCGATGAAAAATTCAGTCCTTGTTGTCCTACTTCCTATCTCCAGTGGAACTAATGCTCACCCTATCTCTTCAACACTCTAACGGTTAGGTTTTTGCATTAGTCTCGTACTGAGGAGACCCTCGCCAGTTTTGCGCCATATTGATTAATATACTCCTGATTTTATATGTAGTGTCACTTTATGGAGTTAGTCTGGACGTCCGTCCGGGTTATATACTCAGACCAGTCTAAGAGTTATCCGCACGAGAAAGAATTGTGCCTGGTCCTGGTGTTTTTCCAGGACACAAACCCGGACCAGGCATCAAATTGTCTAGTAGGTCTTCACTCCATCGGGTTCGGGTCTTTTTTCCCGGAAAGATACTTGGACCAGGTGCTGAAGTAGGCAGAAGGTTCGTTTCGGAGTTAGTCTGGACCAGCCTTAATTTGCACCAAAAATGTTATTTTGACTTCTGTTTGGTCCAGAGTTGAATCCTAAGCTCTTGAGATGCATTCGTAGGCATTTTCTTCAACCTTTTTACCCTTTGTTAACATAAAACCACATGTGAGGGACAAACTACACATTTAACACATTTAAGCACTGAAGTCGGGAAACTTATGACATTACAACTCAAATTAAGAAACAACAAAGCATATAAACATAAATAAATTCTCCAATTATCACCTTGGAAGCTGGATCCACACCAAAATGCGGTTGAAATCTTTAGGGTTGAAAGAGATATTAGCGGACCATTTCTTGAGCACAATGAGAGAGGAATTGAGAATCCAAGGCCCTTTTCAAGAACTTGATGCAGGTTTTCATCTTGTTGAATCGGAACATAAACCACTCATCCTTATGGGGCAATATTTAAGGTGTAGCTAGAATGCTCTTGGCTCTTTTCACAATTCCTTAACAATATTGAATTTGAATTTCTTTAGTTGTGCTCGACTAGATATTTTTCTCTAGTACTTTATCTCAAAGGATAAATTATCCTCTTCAAGAGTAATAAAGGGGATATCAACATCCAGATCTTAACTATGATCTATTTACAGAGACATACAAGAACAAGCATTTTGTCTAGCTAGCAGCATATCAAAAAAACAAGGGTGTTCTTACCCTAAGCTAACCAAAGAAGAGTGGTTATGAGACTAACCTAAGGCAGCCCCTACAGCGGAACCCACAATGACTTGATCGAAAGCCGGAGCTTTACAAGGCTGCACCCGAACAAGCTTGAGATCAGTGGCCTATCCCCCGGAGAGCAGTGAAAAACTCAACAAAGAAACCTTGCCAACGACATAGCTACTGACTAGCGCTAAAGAAGTATGGGCTTGAGGGACAACCATAGCCCGAGAAAGAACAAAGGATGGTGGGTCAGATTGTTCAAATTGGCTTGAAGACTGAGATCGATAGGAGGCAGATTGACCATAAGACCAATGTCAGCACACACCTTATAATTAAGCTTGATAGGAACAGGCTGAGCAGTGTCACTGTTTAGCAACTATCTCGCACTATCAGAGCGCGAGGCTGATGAGTGTTTTAGGGCTGTATTTAGTATGTTTTATCAACACATTTCATGCTCATTTCTCCACTCTAGCTGGTTTTCCTCTACTTTTGTGTTTTATTCATATGTATTGCTTAAACAGGAGGAGTAACAGAGCTAGAAATAAAGTACATGAAGAGATGAATGTGTGGGCTCAAACGGATCCAAAATCGAAGCTAGGACAAAGAATGGAGGCCATAATGAAGATTGGTCCGGGTATAGGTCCTGGTATATAACCCGGACCATAGCAGAGATAAACCTCCAGTTGACTTTTGAGGGTGGTCTGGGTTTGTGTTAGGAGAAACAAACTTAGACCAAAGCAGCGGGTGCCTTCAGTTGATTTTAGAGGGTGGTCCGTGTTTATGACCGGACAAACAAACCCGGACCAAAGCACCGCGCAGTTTTTGTCGAAATTAAGTGTGGTCCGGGTTAGTGTCTGGAAAAAACAACCCGAACCCAAAATATGAATGGTAAAACTGTCTTTCGGCACGCATCCGCACGAGTTCAGCCATAGAGGGCACGCCACGTGGGCTGGTCTGGGTCTTTTCCCCAGACGAAAACCAGAACCAAGCCAGAATCCAACAAACACGTTTTAAAACCCAGGAAAAAGTAGAGAATGTGGGGCAGGGGAGTTGAGCCGGGCGAGAGCAGTGCAGAAAAGAAAGAAGAATGGAAAGAAGAGGAAAATCTCCCACTCCATTGAAGCTCTTCTTCAACCTTATTCATGGCTAGTTCCTCTATTCAATATCTTATTTATGCTCTAATTGGGGCTTGACATCATTTGTACCCTAGGATGAGGGTTTGACTCCAAATCCTCAAATTTGGCTTGTAATAGCTATTTCTTCTTTTTTTTTAAGTAACATGTAAGTTGTATTAAAAAGGCACCCAAAATTTACACACCTATCTAACCAAGAGTATCAAGGCTGCAGCATACTGTAAACTATTTACTCAGGAAATCCAAAATGCCAAAACTTTTACATATTCTAAAATTCCTCCTCGTAACAGGGAACGAGAACCTACTCCATCTCGACTTAAGTTCCAACTGAATATTACCAATACATTTCTCAACATCCGGCTTTACAGCAGCAAAAATAGCTTCGTTCCTCATTCTTCATATCTGATAAATTGTTACTCCCACTGCCGAGGATCTGAACTTGTAAACCAGAGAGGATTTACAATTCGAATTCCATAGGCAAGACATACAATCAGCAAATGAAGAAGGCATTTTACATAATCATCAATCATGTAATATCCTCTTGAATACCATTCTGCTGAAATCACAATAAAAAACAGATGGTTCCTTGTTTCCGGTTGTTTACAGAAAATACAACCTTCATCAATATTACCCATCCACTTCTTCATTCTATCTTTAGTAGCCAGTCTATTGTGGCAAGCCAACCACCAGATGAAGGAAGAGTGAAAAGCACAATAATTTGACCATAATATTTTATCCCACACACCTTGTAACACCCCTCTCCTTAAACACGTAATAATCTCTCTCGTAACAATAATAAAACGTCTTATAGCGGAAGAATAATAACAACAATAACACTCACTCGGGTGTCACCGGCCATTACTCGCCCATGCGAGTAACGAAGCCAAACTATATCCAACAACCAACATAAACAAACTGTTAACCGCTGTGATAACGAGATAACTCCTATACATCATGCTAAGTCCATACTCATAAACATCGACAAGTGAGCGTTTACCCAATCTCGAATATACATAACCGTACCATAATACAATTCCCTGAAATACCCCAAACCTTAATATGTTAGTTAATTACATAATTAATATATTTTAAGACTTAATTAGTCATTAAGAACATGTGGGAGAAATTCCCGAAAGAAACGAATCCATATAATGGATTAAATGCACAAACGAGACTTTAAACACGTTTTTCAAGAAAACTGAAAAACGTGACGTTAAATGCCTAAAGCGGACTTGTATAAATTATAGTTGATTTTATAACTATAATTATATACTAATTAAAGTCTAAGAATTTTTAGAATCAAAAATATATATATTCCGGAAACCGGACCCGGACTGTCAAAACCGACAGTTCGGGAATTAACGGGTGTTATCTGCTAATGACCAAGTGCCACTCTCTCACATTGTAAAATAAAAACCAGATTTTTACTTCCCTCTCTATTCTATTAATACTACTCATTTACTAAACTACAAAACAATAAAATACATTTATTTCCCTCTCACACACAAAACTCTCTCACTCTCTCTCTTCCCCTCATTCCCTTCTTTCACGTTTTTTCCCATCTCCCAGCTCTCTCTCTGTGTTTGTGCTCAGCTATGGCGATTTTACAAGCCAAAGAAACAACCCCACTTCAACTCCTTGTAACTTCTTCATCTTAGCTCCAAATCAAGAAATTCTTGCACCAAAATACTCCTCTCATCTTGGGGATCATTTGTACCTTTCAAAATCTCAAAACTCCATACTTCATCTCCATGGGTGTTCCACATTTTGAAGATAAAACTCCACATTCTTGAAGCCCAGCATCTTCTTGTTGTTCTAAGGTAAGAAGGGAATCAAAAACTCACTCATTCCTTCATTTCCTTCTTGAAATCGATTTTCCCTATTTTGAACACTATGCTTGTTCTCCTTGTTAGCTTGTTCAATCTTCAAGAGTTGTTGGAGCTAGCCTAATTCCATTACCAAGCATTTCATTTCGGAATAGAAGGTAATTCCTTTCAAGTGTTCTAGTGATTTCTAAATCCTAGGGTTAATGAATTATAAACCCTAAATACTCATTGTGGCTATCTTGGCTTGGTCATTAGTGTAGCGGTAAAATCCCGTTGATAACCGATTGTGGAACAAGGAGTGAAGAGAAGGGAAGGTTTGGGAAGGAAAACCAAAGGTAATAAACTTACCTTATTAAACCAATGTGTGAGCTATGGAATGTGTTTTGTTTTGGTGTAAATAAATGTTCAGTGAATTGCAGGTGTTGCTAATAATATGAGGAAATTCACTGTTTAAATTGTTGTTGTTTAAGTGCCAAACTCTAAAGGTTATATACATTGTGGTGTTGTTGTCAAATTGATGGATTTGTATACAAATTGGTGTTTTTGAATGAGTTGTTGTCAAAGCGTTTTTGAGGGCTAGATAATGTGAGGAAACATGTAATAACTATGGGGAAGTTATGCCAAGAATTGTATTGAGTTTGGGTGAAATTCTGTGTTGAAAACGCCACTGAAAAATGCATTTCTGGGTCTGTCCGAACTTCCGTCCGGACTTGGAAGTTCGGACATGCCTCGTTAAGTTATAAATTTTCGGAACTTTGGGTGATGTCCGAACTTCGGTCCGACCTTCGAAGTTCGGACACTCCAAAATTTTCACAGGTTTTAAGTCTCGACTTGTGTCCGAACTTCTATGTCCGGACACAAGTTCGGACACCCCAATTTTCACAGGTTTTAACCCTCGACTTGTGTCCGAACTTCGATGTCCGGACACAAGTTCGGACGCATCGTGTCCGAACATTGATGTCCGGACACAAGTTCGGACAAATGCCAGTTTTCAATTCCTGAGTCTCGGCTTGTGTCCGAACATTGATGTCCGGACACAAGTTCGGACAAATGGCAGTTTTCAACTTCTGAGTCTCGGCTTGTGTCCGAACATTGATGTCCGGACACAAGTTCGGACATGTCACTGTTTTCAACATAAACTGCTCGTTTGAGCCCCGTTTTGGCTTCCGTTTGCGGGGGTTTGTCTAGAACATGTATGTGGACTATAATAACAACTAAAAGATGGGAAAATCATAATAAAGTGTGAAAGAAAAATAAACAAGGAATGTGAAGTAACAAGTTTATCAAGGGACTAGTATATTAATTAACCGACGTTATTAATCGTGTTTAGGAACCACGTACGGTGGAACACTAGAGCGGCAAGGACCAAGGTATGGTTTTCTTGCAGTCCGTTGCCTACCGGTTTACACCGGCTTGTGTGCTTGTTTTTCTGGGTGTTTACAACCTTGTAAGATTAAATCATGAAACGAGTTTACAGTTCTTACTATTAATGTGACGTGTGAATACCGATACCGGTAACCTCGAATGCATGCTAACCGTTAGATGACCAAAGCTAGGAACGTAAGAGAACGGTATCCGGTAGTAACGCTTCCCAATCCACGGAGCGTTCTAACCCGGCTATGTGTGTTTAGTTGTGATGTGTGTTGTTGAGTTATGTCTTACTTCCCTTGTATGTCTAACCCGGCTTAAACACTTACTTGTGAGATTATGTTAAGCTCCCATCGTGGGACTTCTAACGAGTGCTAACCGGGGAGTGAGGAATCCGGTCGTTCCGGTCACGCGTGTATGTATGGGTGTCGACATCTGCATCAGATTCGGCTCTCTCCTTATGTCAGGGTAGTTTTCCTTTTTATGGGGAATTCGACCTCCCATAGCTTAGCCAAAGCTGCCTACCTGACTTCCACTCGGGCTAGGGGGAAATTATGTGTTGATGTGTACGGGTAATCACACCCGTCTCATCTTTCAAGCTAAGTTAATCATTTGACTAACAAACAGTAATGTGTTATGTGTTAAGCTTAACATGAGGATGAAGACATCCTCTAGGCTTACAAGTTGACTAACCATGTTGGTTGTTACTTAAGTGGACTGTTATCACTATGTATGTGTGTTATTGTTCTACAATAATTCCTGCTATATATATATGCATGTTGTATGATAAAATCAACGCCATGTAATAATGACAAATAGTTGCGTGTATCCCGGTAGTCAGCGGGCTGCACGTTAACCATGCCAGCAAAAGGTTGCTGACCCCCTTGGGGGCTATGTTTATTTGCAGGATGAGGATCGAGGAAGCAGAGTGGCTTTAGATCCTAGATTGTTGATATTTTGTTATTTTTGGATGTTGAACCCGAGTAGTGCTTGTACACTCGAGGTCGCTACTTTTGGTGGATGTAAAGTTGTTAGTAGTGATTTTGAACAGTTACACTCGGTATATTGTCATTCTTTTTGGATAGTCATTTTGTAAGGTTGTAATTATGCTCGGAACTCGTGTGATCAGACCGATACATATTGTGTAACAGCCTAGTTAGCCACGTGGGTGGCTAACGGCGTGTAACACCGCCCTTTTTGGTATATGTTTAAGTAATGATTCCGCTGCGATTGTTGATTAAGTGTTAAGATTATGGATGGGGTGTTACATTCCCAGTCTAACATCGTTATACAAATAAACTCCATATGCGGTAATTAAAATAAACTCTAACTACCATGTTCCTGCACTTCGGCTTCGGCGATAATCAACAACCTGCACAATGAGACTAGTCTCAGCGATAAACACTGAGTATGCCGGGTCTGGACCCTAATGGTCACTTAGACATTTTAACCATCTTATTATTAGATTGGTTTCATGCTTTATCATTTTACAGTTATAATCAATACTGTAATATACATGCATAAATATACATAATCATCCATCCAAACATTCATAAACACTTAACCATCCATCCAATTCAAACAGTCAAAAATATCACAAACAACAATTGTATATCGAATATATCGAATAATAATACTGAATAACGCCTAGCGAACACCATCCTTTGTTAATTTAATTCGGCCTTTAAGACCCCATCCATCCAAACCATGTTAATTAATACCAGTTGGGCGTCATTTGAGACAACCCGATAACCTCACCATGGACAGTAGTCCTCCCGTACACACAAGGTGCTCATTTCGCCAAAGGTCCGGAGGCCCCTGACTATTCTCTTTGCCTCGTAAGGCGTACATAAAGGCCGTAGCACCTGACCCATGATCCAAATAGGGCTCCTTGGGTATAACCCTGGAGCGGAACCCGGTCGGAACCCCTCAGTGATCAGAAATGCGAACCAGATAGTTTATAACTACACTGGATTCCTCACCTCAACTCACACCATCTCTCTCATAATGTTTAAGATATGCTCTTAGTCTTATGGAGAATATAATTTATTAATTAGCTGCCCAACGGGTCTCACGCACACCTAGAAGTAATCTAGGTTATATTCATGTTCGAGATCCAAGCTCTAGAGACCGACAATGCCGTGACTCGTTCCTAAGTGTTTTACTTAGGTTACCATATACTTAATATTAATACTAAGGGTATTATATCAAGTAACCGCCATGTTATCACATTAAACGCATATGTATGTTTATATAAGCCGATCTATAGTCGAAATAGTGTTAGTCCCGTAGGACGCTCGTGCATAATTAATTAATGCAGTAACACTTAATCACATACAAGTATCCAAAACACATAACACACAAGTTATATCAACCAAATCCGAGCCCAAGGAATTCCTTAGGACAACTCGGATCAAACCCCTTTACATACCGTACACCTTAGACCAAGGATGCGCAGTGTAGACCACTAGCTCATCAAGCGCCTCCGTCTGAAGTATGATCTAAAGGGTAATAAACTATAAGTCAGTCTCCATGACTAACTAAATCCGGTATTTCCGAATAACAAGTAACCCCGACAGTTTATCCCCGGATTTCTACAGTTAATTGTTGCGGGTTTCTCTAAACCGGCCGGCTTGTTACTAAAACTCGTAATGTCGAAACGTTTCGACTGTTAAGTTTAATTCGTTATAATTCTTTAATCTTATCATCATCATTTTTAGGTATATAACCTATAGTTGCATTATGCATCATTATTTTTATATTTATATTTTTCCACCATCCATTATAAGACATTGTATTATATAATCCATTATCTTAGCAATTATATTTGTATCAAAAACTTATAACTTATAGTTTGTAACTATTTTTATGTAATAACCACCACCATTATATTATATGGTTTCCAAACCATAATATATATTCATCTTTATATACATTATTCTTGTATATAAATATTTCACATATAGGTAAGTTCATGAGTTAGAAAACTCTTATATTTATGTTTCTTTTATCATCTTATATTCAATGATTATTCTCATTAGTTGTATTATATTATACAACTTATATTAAGATTATTATCCTAATATTATGTAACATCTTTATGTTGTATAATTACCAACTCCTAAGGTTTAATCAATAAATACCTTAGTAATAAATCTTATTTATTTATAGTTTGTCACATTCTTTATGTGAATATCCTTACTTATTGTAATCCATTACAAACCAATTATACCATATATTGTTATAACATTGTAGACCATATTCTAAAATTCATTTTCCAACTCTTATAATTCGGTACAGCCCTTTTCTTTATTAAATTTCATTTTGACCACATAACATTTTGTTAATGTTATACCATATACTAATATCAATAATAAGATATTTTTAGTTCCCTTAAATTTAAAACCTATAGTTTTTATACAAAACTATTTATTGCCGCATAGGCATATACATTTATACCTTATTCTTTTCCATAATCCATAGTTTCCTTTATTTACAAAATCACCCCATAATTTATACCATGTTATATATACCATATAATATAACATTTTTAGCTTATAAAAGGGTATAACCTATGGCTTTATTTTTGTAATATTACCGAACAGACCATAGCTGTTCTATATTAGTTTCCAACCCCTTTAACTTTCCAAATTTATATTATGACCACATATTAAATGTTATGTAATATATATCATATATTATAACATTTTAAACTCTAATATAAATATAACCTATGGTTATATATTATTCTCAATATGCGAACAGACCCCTAAGCTGTTCCATATTATTTTTCAACCCTTCCACTTCCTATAATTACCCTTTGCCCAATTTATAACATATAGTTTTATAATATCATTAAAACTATATATTATACATATATCTTATTAAATACTCTTATATTTTCTAAAAATCACCAAATTTCACCAAGGGTTATAATTACCCTTACTAACCATATACTTTTGGTATTTTACATTTCCACCCCATCTACTATTCCAAAGTGTCATAATCACATAATAACTATATATTATACATATATAGTTTATTTTAAATCCAAAATCAACCAAATAAATTTCTAAAAACTCCTAATAGCCCATGGGTGTTTATAATACCATTTTACACCCTTTATTTTCGGTAATAACATATTTACCCATATGTTATTAAATTGTTACAATTAAATACTTATCTTATTATAAAACCTTAAATAGTTGTTTAACTTATCTAATTTGGTCAAAACCTACCATATGGTTAAGGTTGACCTCCTTAATATTGCCTTGACCATTAATTTCCATATATTATGGTTTACCACCCTATTTTTCAGAAATTACCATTTAACCTCAAAACTTTATAAATCTTATAATTTTATTTAAACTCATTTAAACCTCTAATTTTTGGCCTTATTATTATATAGCCCCCCAAATTTAATTTAATTACACTTTAAAACCCCTACCTTGCGATATATATTTTATCACTTAAACTTAATTAAAACCTTATAAAAACATAAATAAAATGGCCTAAGTACATGGCCTTATTACAAACATTAGCTTATACATAAATTACACATAAATGCCCAAAATGCATTAATAAACTCTCAGCCTCTCCCATATTTTTCCATATTTACCAATTTTCCAAATAATGTCTTAAATTGACAATTATGTTAGTTAATTACTTATATAAATTTACTAAACCATTCCTTAATCATCTAAGGTCAAAATAAGACCTTAATAACCTTATTCACTCACGGCATATATATACACATATGTATACACACATATTAATATACCAAGTGTAGGTTTAAGTGATTTATACCTTATTTTTGCCAAGTTTAGGCCTTGTTTGGCCACGGATGTTTGGAGATAAATTTTCCACAGCATTATTTACATGTTTTCAAACTGCAATTAAGGCATGATTAGTCTCCAAGCAAGAGCTAACCATAAGAAGTGTTTAATGTATATTTTCAAGGTAAAATTTACCTTAGAATAACAAGGCAAGTATGGATGATCTTTGGCCTATTTTTACAGAACAAAAAGAGCATCAAAAGAGCTACTAAACCAAGCTTTAAAACTTGTATAACTCAGATTAGAAGATGGCTAATTTTCACCTTGATTAAAATGCCAAAAATGGTGTTTTTGGCATGGATTTGGCTAATCCTAGAAGCTCTTGATATACCAACTGAATAAGTATGTTAAGATGAAGATGATAAGCCTAAGGAAACAGGTTTTACAACCGGTAATGAAAGGAAACAAGATATAAGTGCTTAAAGCACATTTTTATACCTTATGAACAAGATTACAATTCTCCACCTCCTTCCCTTGTTACAGCCAAGAATTGCCCTCCTTTTAACCTCCAAAACAAGCTAGAAACATGGATGGAAATGGTTGATGCTTAGCTCCATGGAAAGAGGAAAATATGTGAAGAGAATGAACATAAAATGGCTTAATAAGCTTACCTATGTCAATTGTTGTTCTCTTCTGAAATTGATGAGTTCCTACGGTTTTGGAGAAGCAAAAGAGAGGATGAAGGTGATTGAAGTCGGCTGGAAAGAAGGCAAATGAGGTAAGAAAGCTAGTTTTACCTTTTATTTTAATTAATGTTACTTTATGAAATAGTAAATGATGATTCATTAGATTGGCTAGATATTTATGTTGCTAATGGGTAAGAATGAAACCAAATGAGGCGGCAATGGATAGCTTGGTCAATGGATGACATTTGACCATAGTTTAAGCTAAGTAATTAAATGTTATTTTTGGGTACTATTCACCCAAAATCACCCATTTTGATTTTATTTTTAAACTTTGATTTAGACTTTATAATATAGTCTATCATGTCACATAAATTATATAAAGAATGTAATCTAATCTTTAAAGTGACAAAAAGTCATTATCTTAGAGCTCATACACAAAAACGTGCTTTAAGGTGTTTTAGCGCACATTTTGTGTCACAAGGTGTTTCTGAGCTTAGTTTTCTTTGAGAACAGTTTTGTTGTGTTCCTTACATGATAATTGATCTTAGGAATCCAATTTTATATCAAATAGAGGTCATAAGACCTTTAAAGTTTCTTAGAGCACATTTTGCCCTACTTGACCTTGAAGCATGTAAATGCTTGTTCTTTGTGTTAGAGTGTTGTCCAATGATTTAGTATGTTTAGTTATGTGGTAATATGCTTAGGACAAAGTTTTAGGTCCTAATAAGTTCATTTGGGTATGTATTTACCCTAAACAGTCAAAGGGTGCAATATCTTGCTTTGTGTTTGACTATTGTTGTTCTCAATTGACTTTTAAGGCATGTTTAGGCCTTAATTAATGTGATTAGATGTTTAATCCATGTTTAATTAGTTTGAGGTATTTCAATCTACCCCCTTAAAAAGACTTCGTCCCGAAGTCGCTTAATCAAATAGGTATGTATATAAATATATAACTACCCATTATTCCCATAATGTATATCTATGTGATATATCATTTACACACATCGTATTGTGCTTATACCGCACATAGCCATCACTTTGTGGCGTTAATTCAATCATATATGGATATAGGTGATCCATCAGCACCATTATTTCCTATCAATTCTACATACCCTGACAACCTCCCCGAGGTGTCCATAACATACCATCC
This sequence comes from Limonium bicolor, assembly GCA_023374045.1. Classification (NCBI taxonomy): domain Eukaryota; kingdom Viridiplantae; phylum Streptophyta; class Magnoliopsida; order Caryophyllales; family Plumbaginaceae; genus Limonium; species Limonium bicolor. Next base: position 327,889,214 of record CM041779.1, read on the forward strand.
TTCCACATTCCATAACTAATGATTCATTTCGTATCTAAGCGTTACCATATGTAATCATTCTACAAAGAAATATAAATATATATATCACAAGTAGCATAAGAAAAGTACTACACATATGGGTGTATATACATCATTCAAGCAAGTATCTCGTAAGATACATACATACAAGTGCACATCACACACAAACAAACCAACAACATACGCCCCGTACCAAACATAACCAACAAAACCTCGTATGCCCCGCATACCACCAATTCACTGTATGCCCGCATACGAAACAACAAAACTTAGTGCACACAAGTGCACAGCCAAGAAGCTCTACCCCCCTTAAAAAGGGTTACGCCCCCGTACCCCACAAGTATCTCACAGTCGCTCAACAAGGAGCGCTGGATACTTGGCTCTCAAAGAGTTCTCCAACTCGTGGATTATCCTCATATCAGAGAGACGGGTATGACTCTAGCCCTTCTGGGCTCCACAATACATAAAGGGTGAGGCACTAATCTGTTTGTGCTCTCTCCCGAATTCGTTCTAATGGGCCCACTCGCTCCGTATTGAGGTGCAGACCCATGAACATAGGCTCAGTTTGCCTCTTTCCATTGCTGTGTATCCTCTGGTTTGGATCATTAGCGTACATGCGTGTGTCTTCTCTCATGATATTCAGCTTGAGGTGTAATATGACATTGGCTATTGTTAGTACTTAGTGCTCTTTGCACTTGTCTTTGTAATACTAAGACGTACCAGCCTACATGTCCACGGAGATAAGCTTGTCATCCGTGTCTCCTGGTGGTTTTGTTCCGGAGTAACACACTGTTGTAGTTCTTTGATACTCACTCGTGTTGATATCCATTGCATCTTCCCGTATTCCCATTAGATTAATAACTGCACAAGTGCAATACTAAAACACTCAATCCTACAGAGTGCAGAGGCGTAAACTCTCAGCAGCTAATATCTAATGAGTCAAACAGACAAGATGAACGAACTATCATTTGAGTGGTACATTCCAAGTCCATTATTCCTTGCTTAAGGTATCTGCTAGTATATTAGCTTTGTCTCTCATCATTGCGTAGTCACACATTTCTGCCCACATCATCTGGTAGATTTCCTCTGGATTGCAAGCACTTGCTCGATCCTTTGAGGATTCTACATAATATTCATCCATAATGGGTTTCCATGTCTTCACTGTATACTGTCACCGCTCTGTGTTGAAGGTTCTTGATTTCTCTAGCCCGTTGGTTTAACTGCGGCTCTTCTCGTCCATCTTCGAGGTAATCTGTATCACTGTCCTTAATATGGAGTTGACTACTTCTCATGTTCCTAACACTACTTGTCTACATACATGGGGTACCGTACTGATACATTACTACTTACCAGACTAACTCATAAATAAGTTTGTCAGGCCCACATGCTCCTATCGGAGTGCGGTCGTCCCATGTCTCGTTTAGTAAACTGGTAATGTCTGTCACACGGGTATTGTGAAGTATTCTGTTGTCAATCTCCCTTCGATGGATGTCCTTTGTTGTTTCTTAGTTCATGTTGTCGGTTATCTTGTTGTAAATGATATTGCCTTAGTGGCATCAGTGGTAATTCGTGCCATAAGCCGGTGTTATTCAGCTCGGTGTAAGTAAAATTCGTGATATATTAGCAAAATTGGTTTCCTAATTCGATCTCATTGAGTACAACACATATTCCTTTCCTCCCTGTTTATCATGATCATATCTCATCCATAGTTCATATTCGTCCCCTCATCCATGTAATTGGATGCATTGCAGATTGCATAATAGTTTGAGCAACTTGGCTCTTCACTTCCCAACCATCCTCACTGACGGTGGTGCATCTACAAAGGGTATGCTTGTCCATTAGGACTAAACATTCATCACTAGTAGTGATTAGCATTAAATGCGGGTATACACTGATGGTATTTGGCAAATAAGCCATGTCTGAAAATTCTCGAACAATTAAACTGGTATGGTTACAATTACAGTGGCTGTATAATTTCTTCAGTTGCAGTGGTTGGACTAACGGTCTTCCCGAAGTTTCACAGATTTCTAATTTTAAAGGTTTGTAGCAAGTGCGCAAGGCAGATGGAAATTTCAGTGGTTTAATTGTCATAGCGCTTGCAATAGCAAGTGCGCCATGCAGTTGGAAATTTTGGTTCAGTAATTACCGGTCTCATTGGCTCTACGTCGTTGAGTATGGGCTACATGATAAGGTAAGCATTAACATTCTGTTCATATATATATAATTCGTCAAGGTTCCAAGGTTACTCGCATCGAGTCCACATAACTAGTCTCAAAAGTCATACACAAAAAGGCGAGTGGTCAATGACACACTCCCACATATTTACAACATATCTCTGTCTAACATCCAAGGTAAGCAAAAGTCTTCCACTAGTGGTCTCATGGAGTTCAGGGTACTCATGCCCTATCTACTCCCTTGCTTCTCTGGGCTCCAGCATCAGTAGGTGTCTGGCCATCCTGACCGCCTCGTGGTACTCCAGATCCTCCAACTGAGGTCTTCTGAGTATTCCTTGGTGGCCTGTAGTTATGGCCCTCAGGGTTCATCCAACACTCGAACTCCCGGTGGCCCTCTTTCTTGCAGCACCGACACTCAACTTTGCGGCCACTGCAGTCGACCCCAGGATGGTCCTTCCCACAACGCTTGCAATAGAAATGGCGATGGGGCTGTCCGGTGCCTAATGGTAGCATTTAGTTTAAGTTAAAATCTGATGATATACATGTTAAGGTTAAAATTGAATTTAAGAGGTAGGCGTTCTCACCCTTAGGAGGTGCAGATCTCAAAGGCTGAGCATCTATAGCAAGGCCGGTCAACCGAAGGACGGGCTCTTTCCCCTTCGCTCCCTGGTGACCCTGCTGCCCTTTCTTTTGAAAGAATTTCCTGTTTAAGGTTTTGGGTCAGCATTCATAAGGTATTTAATATGGTAAGTAGTTTAGGATGGGATAAGTCCTTACTTTCCCTTCTTCTGGCTATCGCCTGGAGATGCTCCTCCACCCTCAGACTCTCCCTCAGGGTTCTTTCTCTTCTTGGCCCCGAGAGTCTCTTCCCGAGTCTGGAGCATTAGCTCCGTCCTCGAGGCAGCATCATAACACTCCTGGAATCTCATTGGTAAGTTCTCACAAAGTTAATCGGTAATGTAGTAAGTAAAGAATTTATGGCTTTCATGTTTATACCTGGATAGTAGAATAGAGGGTAGCACCCATCGCCATCTGGATGCGAAACAACAATCCCCCCGAGACTTCTCGACCTTCACGGTCTCTGAGTAATCAACTCCGGGGATAAAGTCCAGTAGACCAATGAATCGAGCGTAATACTCATCCACGGTCAGACCTCCCTGGGATAATGTCTCGAACTCACGGCGCTTCTTCTCCTTAAGATGTGCCGGGTAGTACTTCCCCCTCAGCAACTCGACAAAGGCAGCCCACGAAAAGTCGGGCATAGCCAGGTGATGGTCCTTGACCAACCTTCACCAAGTGCTGGCTGCATCCTTCAGATGGAAAGCAGCAATGACGACCTTCTTGTCGGCAGGTACTTGCAAAGCTTCGTAGGCCTTCTCATGTTCAACAATAAAACGCTCCAAGGCTACGGGGTCTGGCTCCCCAGAATATGTAGGTGTCGGGTCTCGGTAACGGACTTCAGCCAGTTCGTTTCCCTGGGTTGTGGCGGGTGGGCTGGTGTTCCTCCAATCTGAGTACCAAGCTGTGCGAGAATGGCAGCAATCGTCTCTGCAACTCCTGGAATCACGGGGTCACCGCCTCCATCTCTACCAGTACCACGCCCTCTAGTTCCCCCAGACATCTGTAGTACAGTATGTCACATAAATACTCGGTAATTTACCGTACACAACCAATAGATATTGAATTGCCTTAACGGCTAACATATCACGCAATTTGCGTTACTAAACACAATACGTTCAAAGACGAGTCGTCTCGTACCTCACAAACTTTTCCCGTAATTTCCCAGGTCCTAAGCTCACTGTCTTAACCTATTTTCTCGTCATCAGAGCGGTACTCCGCTCTGATACCACTTTTGTAACACCCCTCTTCTTAAACACGTAATAATCTCTCTCGTAACAATAAATAAAACGTCTTACAGCGGAAGAATAATAACAACAATAATACTCACTCGGGTGTCACCGGCCATTACTCGCCCATGCGAGTAACGAAGCCAAACTATATCCAACAACCAACATAAACAAACTGCTAACCGCTGTGATAACGAGATAACTCCTATACATCATGCTAAGTCCATACTCATAAACATCGACAAGTGAGCGTCTACCCAATCCCGAATATACATAACCGTACCATAATACAATTCCCAGTCTAACATCGTTACACAAATAAACTCCATGTGCGGTAATTAAAATAAACTCTAACTACCCTGTTCCCGCACTTCGGCGATAATCAACAACCTGCACAATGAGTGTAGTCTCAACGATAAACGCTGAGTATGCCGGGCCTGGACCCTAATGGTCACTTAGTCATTTTAACCATCTTAACATTCATAAACACTTAACCATCCATCCAATTCAAACAGTCATAAAATATCACAAACAACAATTGTATATCGAATATATCGAATAATAATACTGAATAAACGCCGTAGCGAACACCATCCTTTGTTAATTTAATTCGGCCTTTAAGGCCCCATCCATCAAAACCATGTTAATTAAATACCAGTTGGGCGTCATGTTGAGATAACCCGATAACCTCACCATGGACAGTAGTCCTCCCGTACACACAAATGTGCTCATTTCGCCAGAGGTCTGGAGGCCCCTGACTATTCTCTTTGCCTCGTAAGGCGTCCATTTAAAGGCCGTAGCCACCAGACCCACGATCCAAATAGGGCTCGTTGGGTATAAACCTGGAGCGGAACCCGACCGGGAACCCTTCAGTGATCAGAAATGCGCAACCAGATAGTTCGTAAACTACACTGGATTCCTCGCCTCAACTCACACCATCTCTCTCTCATAATGTTTAAGATATGCTCTTAGTCTTATGGAGAATATATTTTATTAATTAGCTGCCCAATGGGTCTCACGCACACCTAGAAGTAATCTAGGTTATATTCATGTTCGAGATCCACGCTCTAGAGACCGACAATGTCGTGACTCGTTCCTAAGTGTTTTACTTAGGTTACCATATACTTAATATTAATACTAAGGGTATTATATCAAGTAACCGTCATGTTATCACAGTAAACGCATATGTATGTTTATATAAGCCGATCTATAGTCGACGTAGTGTTAGTCCCGTAGGACGCTCGTGCATAATTAATTAATGCAGTAACACTTAATCACATACAAGTATCCAAAACACATAACACACAAGTTATATCAACCAAATCCGAGCCCAAGGAATTCCTTAGGACAACTCGGATCAAACCCCTTTACATACCGTACACCTTAGACCAAGGATGTGCAGTGTAGACCACTAGCTCGTCAAGCACCTCTGTCTGAAGTATGACCTAAACGGTAATAAACTATAAGTCAGTCTCCATGACTAACTAAATCCGGTATTTCCGAATAACAAGTAACCCCGACAGTTTATCCCCGGATTTCTACAGTTGATTGTTGCGGGTTTCTCTAAACCGTCGGCTTGTTACTAAAACTCGTAATACGTTTCGACTGTTAAGTTTAATTCGTTATAATTCTTTAATCTTATCCATCATTTAATTTAGGTATATAACCTATAGTTGCATGTATGCATGCATTATTTATTATATTGTATTATTTTTCCACCATCCATTATAATACATTGTATTATATAATCCATTATCTTTAGCAAATTATAGTTGCTTTCAAAAACTTATAACTTATAGTTTGTAACTATTTTTATGTAATAATCACCACCATTATATTATATGGTTCCCAACCATAATATATATCATCTTATATACATTATTCTTGTATATTAATATTTACCATATAGGTAAGTTTCATGAGTTAGAAAACTCTTATATTATATGTTAAATTTTGTCATCTTATATTAGATGATTATTCCCATTAGTTGTATTATATTATACAACTTATATTAAGATTATTATCCTAATATTATGTAACATCTTTATGTTGTATAATTACAACTCCTAAGGTTTAATCAATAAATACCTTAGTTAATAAATCTTATTTATTTATAGTTTGTCACATTCTTTAATGTGAATATCCTTACTTATTTTAATTCCATTAATACCATATAATTGTTATAACATTTATAACATTGTAGACCATAGTCTAAAATTCATTTTCCAACTCTTATAATTCGGTACAGCCCTTTTCTTTATTTTAATTTCATTTTGACCACATAACATTTTGTAATGTTATACCATATACTAATATCATATAATATGATATTTTTAGTTCCTTTAATTTATAACCTATAGTTTTTATACAAAACTATTTATTGCCGCATAGGCATATACATTTATACCTTATTCTTTTCCATAATCCATAGTTTCCTTTATTTACAAAATCACCCCATAATTTATACCATGTTATATATACCATATAATATAACATTTTTAGCTTATAAAAGGTTATAACCTATGGTTTTATTTTTGTAATATTACCGAACAGACCATAGCTGTTCTATATTAGTTTCCAACCCCTTTAACTTTCCAAATTTATATTTGACCATATTATAATGTTATGTAATATATATCATATATTATAACATTTTAAACTTAATATAATATAACCTATGTTATATATTATTCTCAATATGCGAACAGACCCTAAGCTGTTCCATATTATTTTTCAACCCTTCCACTTCCTATAATTCCTTTGGCCCAATTTATAACATATAGTTTATAATATCATTAAAACTATATATTATACATATATCTTATTAAATACTCTTATATTATTCTAAAAATCACCAAATTTCACCCAAGGGTTATAATTACCCTTACTAACCATATACTTTCGGTATTTTACATTTCCACCCATCTACTATTCCAAAGTGTCATAATGACATAATAATATTATACATATATAGTTTATTTTAAATCCAAAATCAACCAAATAAATTCCTAAAAATTCCTAATAGCCCATGGGTGTTTATAATACCATTTTACACCCTTTATTTTCGGTAATAACATATTTACCACATATGTTATAAAATTGTTACAATTAAATACTTATCTTATTATAAAACCTTAAATAAGTTATTTAACTTATCTAATTTGGTCAAAACCTACCATATGGTCAAGGTTGACCTCCTTAATATTGCCTTGACCATTAATTTCCATATATTACGGTTTGTACCCCTATTTTTCAGAAATTACCATTTAACCCCAAAACTTTATAAAATCTTATAATTTTTATTTAAACTCATTTAAACCTCTAATTTTTGCCTTATTATTATATAGCCCCCAAATTTAATTTAATTACACTTTAAACCCCTATACCTTGCGGTAATATATTTTATCACCTAAACTTAATTAAAACCTTATAAAAACATAAATAAAATGGCCTAAAGTACATAGCCTTATTACAAACATTAGCTTATAAAATAAATTACACATAAATGCCCAAAAATGCATTAAACTCTCAGCCTCTCCCATATCTTCTCCATATTTACCAATTTTCCACATAATGTCTTAAATTTGACAATTATGTTAGTTAATTACTTATATAAATTTACTAAACCATTCCTTAATCACCTAAGGTCAAAATAAGACCTTAATAACCTTATTCACTCACGGCATGTATATACACATATGTATAAACACATATTAATATACCAAGTGTAGGTTTAAGTGATTTATACCTTATTTTTGCCAAGTTTAGGCCTTGTTTGGCCACGGATGTTTGGAGATAAATTTTCCATAGCATTATTTACATGTTTTCAAACAGTAATTAAGGCATGATTAGTCTCCAAGCAAGAGCTAACAATAAGAAGTGTTTAATGTATATTTTCAAGGTAAAATTTACCTTAGAATAACAAGGCAAGTATGGATGATCTTCGGCCTATTTTTACAGAACAAAAAGAGCATCAAAAGGGCTACTAAACCAAGCTTTAAAACTGGTATAACTCATATTAGAAGATGGCTAATTTTCACCTTGATTAAAATGCCAAAAATGGTGTTTTTGGCATGGATTTGGCTAATCCTTGAAGCTCTTGATATACCAACTGAATAAGTATGTTAAGATGAAGATTATAAGCCTAAGGAAACAGGTTTTACAACCGGTAATGAAAGGAAACAAGATATAAGTGCTTAAAGCACATTTTTATACCTTAAGAACAATATTAGAATTCTCCACCTCCTTCCCTTGTTACAGCCGAGAATCGCCCTCCTTTTAACCTCCAAAACAAGCTAGAAACATGGATGGAAATGGTTGATGCTTAACTCCATGGAAAGAGGAAAGAAATGTGAAGAGAATGAACATAAAATGGCTTAATAAGCTTACCTATGTCAATTGTTGTTCTCTTCTGAAATTGATGAGTTCCTACGGTTTTGGAGAAGCAAAAGAGAGGATGAAGGTGATTGAAGTCAGCTGGAAAGAAGGCAAATGAGGTAAGAAAGCTAGTTTTACCTTTTATGTTAATTAATGTTACTTTATGAAATAGTAAATGATGATTCATTAGATTGGCTAGATATTTATGTTGCTAATGGGTAAGAATGACACCAAATGAGGTGGCAATGGATAGCTTGGTCAATGGATGACATTTGACCATAGTTTAAGTTAAGTAATTAAATGTTATTTTTGGGTACTATTCACCCAAAATCACCCATTTTGATTTTATTTTTAAACTTTGATTTAGACTTTATAATATAGTCTATCATGTCACATAAATGATATAAAGAATGTAATCAAATCTTTAAAGTGACAAAAAGTCATTATCTTAGAGCTCATACACAAAAACGTGCTTTAAGGTGTTTTAGCGCACATTTTGTGTCACAAGGTGTTTCTGAGCTTAGTTTTCTTTGAGAACAGTTTTGTTGTGTTCCTTACATGATAATTGATCTTAGGAATCCAATTTTATATCAAATAGAGGTCATAAGACCTTTAAGGTTTCTTAGAGCACATTTTTGCCCTACTTGACCTTGAAGCATGTAAATGCTTGTTCTTTGTGTTGGAGTGTTGTCCAATGATTGTAGTATGTTTAGTTATGTGTTAATATGCTTAGGACAAAGTTTTAGGTCCTAATAAGTTCATTTGGGTATGTATTTACCCTAAACAGTCAAAGGGTGCAATATCTTGCTTTGTGTTTGACTATTGTTGTTCTCAATTGACTTTTAAGGCATGTTTAGGCCTTAATTAATGTGATTAGATGTTTAATCCATGTTTAATTAGTTTGAGGTATTTCACACCTCTCAAAGGGAGAGGATAAAACAGATCATAGATATCATGGACAGAAATATTACCTTTCTCCTCAATCATTCGCTTCAGGACTGGGGTGAGATTTTGACTTTCGAGCTCATCTTTGAGCTTAATCCAATTTTTCCACCAATATGCATGACTCCCCTTAAATCTCACGTTCCAAATTGAAGCATCTTTCAGGATATACTCTTTACACCATCTCCCAAGAGTTGATTGGGAAGTCTCCTCATCTAACTTCAAGAGAGTGCAAATCATAGCTGCCTTATTCCAAGATAGAATCTCCTTAATGCCTAAGCCACCATTACTCTTGGGTCTACAAACATTTCTCCAGGAAACATGAGCTTTTCTACCAATGTCTCCACCACACCATAAGAATGTTCGACACTTTGCATCAATCAGATGAACAACATTCTTCGGGAAAAGAAAGATATTAGCCCAAAATCTTTGGATGCTAATTAAGGTGCTTTCCACTAGTTGTAACCTCCCAGCATAGCTTAATTTCCTTGCAGCCCAATGGGAAATACGAGCTGTGATCTTACTAATCAAAGGCAAGTAGTCATCCAAGACTAACCTATGTGTAGATAATGGAACACCTAAATACTTCACAGGCAAACTGCCTTCATTAAACCCCAACAAATCAAGAATCCTCCCTTTAACCTCATCATTTACCCCGCCAAAGAAGACCTTGCACTTCTGGTGGCTAAAGAACAAACCAGAGGTAAGAGAAAAATTGTCTAGCATATCTTTTAGAATCTTAACTGAACCAAAATCTCCTCTGCAAAACACCAGGACATCATCAGCAAAGCAAAGGTGATTCAAATACACTCTGTTACATTTTGGATGGAAGTTGAAGTTTGGATTATCTTGAGTTTTTTACAGCCTGCTCAAGTACTCCATACACAGAACAAACAAAAGGGGGAAGAGAGGGTCTCCCTGCCTTAATCCTCTTTCTCCCTTGAAAAAATCACAACTACGACCATTTATCAGTATAGAATAGGAAGGAGTGAAGACGCACCTCATTATCAAACTGACAAATTTTTCATGAAATCCAAGACCCACCAGAACCTCCTCCAGGAAATCCCAACTTACACTATCATAGACCTTCTGAATATCTATCTTGAAGGCACACCGAGGTGATATATTTTCCTGTATATCCTTGAATTATCTCTTAGCACAACAGAACATTATGAGACAGGCTCCTCCCTGCAACAAAAGCACCTTGGCAGTCGCTAGTGATCCAAGGAAGAATTTCTTTAAGCCTTGTAGTAATAACCTTAGATATCACTTTATAAATCACATTACAGCATGCAATAGGCCGTAAATCCTTAAAGTTGTAGGGTTTTCAGTCTTAGGCACCAAGGATATACATGTCGCATTCACTTGTTTCAGAATTTTGCCTTTCAGAAAGAACTCTCTAACAGCTTGTTTTATATCATCTCCAATAATGTGCCAAGCAGACTTAAAGAAGAGGGAGTTGAAACCATCGGGGCTAGGTGCCTTATTGTTGTTGATGGTTTTTAATGCCTCCCAGATTTCCTAGTCTGTAACCGGAAGTAACAGCTTATCATTAAGATTTGCAGTTACTCTTCTACCTCTGTGGAAAACACTTTGATCACAACTGGTTCTATCATTATTCTTTTCTCCCAAAATCTTCTTGAAAGACCCCACATGTAACACCCCATCTCCAAATACAATGATCGTCGCCCTAAGTCCATCTCGTACATTAACAACGCAGCAGAAAAGTTCTACTAAATTGGTGTTACCGCCGTTAGTCACCCACGTGACTAACTAGGCCTATTCTCTTTACAAGTCACGGTCTGACTAACCGGATAATTACTCGAGCATCTAAAACATTACAATTCATAAACCACAACTTATACCGAGTATCTCATATCCTAATACATCATACTAACATCTCAACAATATACTAAACGAGTGTACATGCACAACTCGTGTAACAAATGTAAAAGCAACCCGAAGTACTCTACCCGCTCCCACTCTCAGGTTGAGTCTTCGTCCGGTACCTACCGGCAAAATTTAAATCACAGGCCCCAAGGGGCTCAGCACATGGCTGGTACTGAAAACGTGCAGCCCACAAGCTAGCCGGGTTACACACGACTACTTTGTCGAATACATGCAATTGTTTATTCATACAAATAATAATAAGAAGTACGATAACAAACAACACATTTATGTGAAACATTCACAGCTCAAATAAATTGAACGTCGTAATGGACGCCCATTAATGATGTAAGTTAGATTACTAACTCCTGAGGCCTGAGAATTGTTTAGTTCTCGTGTTTGACCATACCTTATAAGTGTCAACCGTTCTCTTAATAGAACTGGTTGTTCTCTAACTAAAATGTTTATTTTTGTCGGGTCATGGTAACCCTAGCCAATGAGTTATTAGCTCCATTGGGTTAATAAACATTAATTCTTAAGTTATGAGGGGTGTAGGCTTGACCCTCCTGCGCCTCCTGAATTTGCCTCCCACCTCGAACTGTTCACTCGAGCTGGTCGGGTCAGTTTGTCGACCCTAGGCGGAAGACAGATCTGATACAGATGCCGACCTCCTAACCTGAACATGCATGACCGGAGTCAGTCCCGGATTCCTCTTCTCCCAAGTTCCAGTTAGCTGAAGTCTCTTTGACGATTGGTTAGTTAAACCTCTCTCGGTATTAACCAACTAACAATAGGGAATATTTGTAACCTTATACAATTGTTATTAAACATAGCTAAATGAATAAGCTCTGAATCAAGTCGTGTTGGTGTGCAATGGACACACAATAACAATACAATAAATCGGTTTTATGCTTAATCCTGTTTGGTCGTATCACAATAACACATAGCACACAAACGAGGTAGACCTCGTTAGCAAGCAAGCTACAAGAATCCCATACCGTACACCGGAGACTGGCAAGCTCTTAATCCCTCGTTCGCCTAATCCGCCGGACGCCTCTGACTTAACTAGATCTGTAACCAGAACTAGTATTAGTATCCTGTGTCATAGAACTAATTTGGTTCTCTTTTCAACTTAAACCTCTTCCAAGGTTAACCCGGGTATACTAGTATACCGTTAAACGGGTTCGTTCATTTAGGAGCATTTTCGAGCTCAATTCCAATTCATTAACATACTAACGTCGTTAGCAGTTATTTAGTTGCACAGTTAGCAACTTTAGACTTAGACGGACCTTGTATTAGGTTTTCGTATTTTTCACTATTCATCCGTATTTCACTATTCATTTATATGGTCTCGTATTCTACTATTCATTTATACGGCCTCATATTTTACTATTCACCGTATTTCACTATTCAAGTATATGTATTTTACTATTCACATATACGTCTCGTATTAGACTATTCATATATACGTAGTTACTATTCACGTATACGTATTTACTATTCATGTATACTTATTTACTATTCATGTATACGGGTACTATTCACGTATACGTGTATTTTCCATGTATACCAAAATTTACGTATATGTCCGTATGATACTCCATATCAATACGTATTTATTTCTTTTTCCAATATAACTTGTATTTTCATTAAAAATACCTTAAGTATTGATTTCTCCTTTACTTATTAAATTACGGGTATACCCCTCGTATACCTTAATTTATATACGGGTCTCGTTTAAACCCGTCTTAACTCTGTTTCTTTTACAACTTGTTTCTAAATTCTTTATTTAATTTCCTTAACCTTCTAAACACATAAAAATGTGTTATTTACATTCCTTACCCATAGTTTTCTCTTAATTTCTATTTTACTCATAATAAGTTCTAAACTTGTTATTTATATTTCTAATTTCTTCCAAAGTCTTACTTAATTAATTCCTTTATACTTTTGGTCAATTACCAAAATATACCCATGTTTGACCAGTCTTTTATGGTCAAACCCCCTAACTTTCCATAATTTACAAAACTACCCCTAAAGTTAATTTAACTTAACTTTTTATTCCTTTATCCTTTTAATATCTAATCTTTTGCTACCAATTTTATTCTAGCTCTCTAAACATTTTATAAACGGTCATTGACCAAGTTTGACCACGTTTGACCACGTTTGACTAGGGAAATTACCATTTTACCCTTGTGGTCTTTTCTTTTATCCTAACTCATTTATTAACCAATTTAACTCTAATTAATTTCTAATTTTCGTAACTAATTTACCTACAGATTTTTGAACATCAAAAATCATCTTAAACATCTCTAAACCACCAGATTTAATTATCTAATGTTATAGTATATAAATACCATCTTTGATTATCCTTAAATATACCAAAAACCTTATAAATTCCTTATAACACTTATAAACTCTTTATAAATTGTAAACTTAATTCTACAATTATTTTCTCATCACATAAACTCTCAAAAATACATATTAACTAATATATATTTTCGGTCTTGATATTATGTAACCTAAACTTCTCAAATTTTACATATTACTCTTAATTATACTAATTCCTTTAATTTAACTAAGTTAGATATTTTTTTTTCTAACTTAATTAATACCCTTAATTTTCGGCCTTAATATAAATTTAAGTATATGAATTTTCTTGTATATTATGATAGCTTATATTAAAGCTTATATCATAAGGAGTATAAATCCATCCTTAGATTTAATAAACATTAACTTTTAATAAGCTAAAAACTGAATATTAATCACCAAAAATTTCGGCAATAAATAATAAGATGAACAATATGTTAGATCATATATAGATCAACAATTATAACCTTGAAATAGGTAGTTGTAGGATTTACCTTGTATATTAACCATTAGCTTAATATTTAAGCTTGATTTCCTTAGAAATGTTGACAGCAATTTGCTAGATAAATTGGCTCCAAAATTATACAACAAGATGAAGAATAAGATGGGTTAGTATCCCATGCCAATCTGCTGTAACAAAAACCAAAGAATAAGAAGTTTTCAAGAAGGCAATGTTTTACCTCGAGAATCAAAGACACTTCTTCGTGGTTTTTCCTGAGAATCTGGGGTCTCATGAGCTATGGTTGTAAAGCTCTTGAAAAGAGGATTCCAACGAGCTATCAAGCTTATAATTTGGACTTAAGATGAGAAAGTTATGATCTGTGCAAGACAAGGTGTTCTTTAAGGTTCTAACCTAAGTAAATGGAGTTCTAATGGAGTTTTCTTCAAATGGGAAGGAGCCACGAATTTTTCTGGGCTATAGAGATGGATGAGTTTTCTAATTGATCATTAATCAGGACAATTGCAAGGAAGGGAAGGCATCGTTGAAGATAAGTAAGACTAAAGAAATGATTATTATATTAAAGTAATATTTCAATAGTATTCTAACAACCCATCACCATTATTTTCGTACTTGATTGAGCATCTGGCCTTATCCCTTGTCCTTCCGACACCATAGCCAAGAGGGTCAATATTTTGACCATTGACCATTCTTGGTCAATATTTGACTAAATGGGCACTATTTGAGGTTACTATCACATTAAATATTATATTTGTAAAATTTTTGGTAAAATCTTCAAATTAAATTCCTAATGATTATATTAGGTAGTATACATGTATTTTGTATGTATACAAGGCCAACTAGCCACTCAAACCAATTTCGAAGACAATTCACAAAAAAACACGCTTTAACAGGAGTTTTCGGCTCCTTTTTGTGTCTATACCTCTTTTTTAGAGTTTGGTTTGCTTTGAAATAATTTTATTATATTATTTTAGTACATTCACATATAATCAAGCCTTTAAAACCATCCAAGACTCATTCTTAAGTCAATATATCCAAAATATGCTTTAAGGGGTTTTTATGGCATATTTTTGTCTTGAGTTGTTTCTGAGCTTGGTTTTCTTTGGTAATGGTTTCATAATGTTCTTAGATTGATTATAAGCCTTATGAATTCACTTTGGATCTTTATTGAGGTCATGAAATCTCTATGGTTTCTTAAAACACGTTTTCCTTTAAAGCACATTTTTGTGCTCTAAGGTGCATTTTCGGTTTAAACGCTAATTCCGCTTAATGCGTATTACTAATCTTAGAGGTATTTCATATTTGAAATCTCTTGGGAATTTATTGGTAGTTCCCTAATTTATTTATATTCTTTAAAATACCTTTTGCTCTAATTGTTCCTAAAGCATGTTTTGGTGTAAATTGTTGTTTAACACTTATTCTAATGTTTCTAAGGCACGTTCTAGCCTTAGTATATCCTAATTAGATAGTTCATTAATATATTAAGGTTTGGGGTATTTCACCACAATATGATCTTCAATCTCCACTTCATTTACCAACTTCTGCCCCATCTCATTTATCATAATTTGAATTTTAGAAGAATGATTTCTAGCGTAATAGCTATTTCACTTAGGTTAGTTATGTTCTCTCTTGAATTTATTGAATGTTTCAAGATTGATCAACTTTATGCATTTATGGAAATTCAAAATGAAATTCGGTTTGAAGTTAGGGATTATGACCAAAAGAGAGAGAAACCCTAGTATTTGACTCCTTTAATTAGTTGATGAATTATATTGCTATGTTTATAATGTGTGCTTAATGCTACCTAATGAGGTTAACCCTAACTAGTCATGAAGGTTGAAATTAACTAAGTAAGATTTGGCTCATCTTGGGTTTCAAGAGTCATTATCTTAGTTCTATTAGACAACTAGAGTGAATTAGGATTACGGCCATGTTTGGGTGCACTTGGGTGATTCTCTCTGTAGGATTTGACGAATGACTTAAACCAACTCAAGGTGTGAGTCAGTGAGATGGTTTAACACAATCATAATAAGTATGCGAAAGCACTAGAGATGTGGAAACGCTTAATCGAACTCAAACAGATACACAATATAAGTTATTTTATTTCTTTGTAAAACACAACAACTTACATTGCCCACTAAGTAGAAAGGATCTACTCAGTGGAACTCACTCACCCTACACATTATTTGATCAGTTCTTTGATGAGTGTAGTAAGCCTAGGAACACCCTAGATTGAGTCTATCGATAAAGCACAAACTATATTAACTAAAAATGACAGAAAAACTCTTGGTCCTGTCGACTTTTCTCTAACATACGAAGTATTGGGGCGGAAAAGCACAAATGCAACTGAGAATTCTATCTCTTTATATAGCAAAGCCTCAGGAGCTAGAGGGAGTCTGTTTCCAAAATTTCTGCTTTTGAACATTGTAGTTACTTGTAGTTGCTTAAAAATCGGTCCTAACTTCTTTGTGAACATTGCTAAGCCTTGGCCCTTAATTTTGGAACAATTACCAAGCCATTGGATGACTTGGCTACTTTCAATGATGATTCTCATATTTGATGAACTTGATTGACTCTGTCAGTTCTGAAATTTTAGGACCTCAATGTCCATATTGCTATATTACTGGATTTAATATATTTCTCACTTGACTGAGCTTACTGAAGCCAATATTTAGGGCCAAAGGGAGTAAACATTGCTCTTTAATTTCTACAACTGATTGACGGACTCTCTCGAACTATCAGAAAGTCAAGGCTTTGAATTTTATTCATATTTGCATGAATTTCGGTCCAAGGCAGATGGTTGATGACCATTGTGGTTTAGTGAACATTGCTCCTTAAATTTCCCAACTGATGGATGAACCCACACGGATGGACTTACTCGATCTTTTGGTAAAGACAAAGACTCATTCGACTAAGGGACTCACTTGATCTTACAGTAATGACAGAGAATCGTTCGACCTAGGAGCTCACTCGATCAAAGGACTCACTCGATCTTTCAGCAGGGATGAACACTTCTCTTGTTGATTGACTTGTTCGATTGTAGGTCTATCTCAGCAACACCTTCATACTCTAACATTTGTCACTCCCGGAGTACAGCTATCCTAGATTAGTTAGATTAGTTTATTGCTTTTCTTTATTTCTCTAATTATCCAAACCAAAACCCAATAATCGCCTAATTTGCATTGATTGTAAGGACCCCAAACACGGGCTAGTTCTAGGGCCTCACACGTCGCGCACTTACTACCTAAGGTAGGCATGGCTATTGACTAATATCCCAACGAATAGAAGAAATTATACTTGCATTTAAAAGAAAGAGAAATGTCTTACAATTCCCAAAGTATTAATTCAAATACAAATCACAACCCAAAATCCCGTGGCTTAATTCAAAAGAAAAGTCAGAAAGGCCCGAAGGCTACAAAAGTCAAAGTTCTAACACATAACTGATAAAATATAAAGTAGATTAAATGCCTTCGGAAACAGAAGCGAGTCTTCGCTGATCAATCTACAAGGGTTAGTGGAAAGGAAGTTTTAAGCAACCACACGCTCAATAAATGATAAACTTCATCAACAAGCATGCTCAAAATGAATGAAAACATGAACGTAATCCAAGAGCTAAAGCAGAAGAAAGCATAATTCCACCATTAGAGTTAAATAGCAGAAGATGTCAAAGCTTATCACAAACCAACGTGTAATTCAGAGTACACAAATAGAACTTACAGAAGACACAAAACAGAGTGCGACCATAGTACTCAATGCATACAAACAGAAGGGAATTAAGTCCCTGGGAAAGGAAGATCTTATACAACAGAAATAGTAAACCCCATTGAACAGAAAGGGGGAGACACCAATGAGAGATTAACAGAAGGACATCCTGCGCAGCATGCTATGGGATAGCTAGACCCAGCCATCCACGGCTCAGACACAAAGAAGACTAGGCCCCAAACCAAAAGCTTAATTTACAAAGCATAAGTGCATAAAGAGGCACCACAAGGAGGTTATAACACTTAAACATCATTAGAAGAGTATAACACCGCAAAGAGAAACCAAAACGGAGTTCAAATGAAAGCAATAGGCAAAATTTGAAGCCTGTCCAAACATGCATGTTCAGACACAAGTCGAGACTCAAAACAGAAGTACAGCTGAATGTACGTACATGTGTTTGAACATTGATGTTCGGATACATGTCGAGAGTGAAAACCAAAGGTGTCTGGACCTATGTCCGGACGTTGAAGTTCGAACAAGTTCAAAAGAAAAACTCATAGTGGCGTCCAAACAAGTGTCCAACATCCCTGTTCGGACACAAGTCAAGACTCAAAACCGAGAAGAGAAGAAGGGGTGTCTGAACTTGTGTCTGGGCTTACAAGTTCAGGCACAAGTCGGACTGTAAACTCAGACTTCGTCCTCGCTTCCCGTTCAAACATAGAAGTTCGGACGGAAGTTTGGACATAGGTTAAAATGCAAAAATCAGAAGGTACAGAAGGGTCTGTTCAAACATTGTTGTTCGGACAAACGTTTGAACACTGCAAAAACTGTCACAGATTTTGTAGAAAACTTCTCAATTCCCAACCAGATATCAGACACTCAATTTCTAACGAAGACATAATATTCCATAGGGGTTTCACAATCAAAATAGTGGCCAAAACAAGGAGGAAACCAATCATGAGAACGCATTAAACACAGACAATCAACCCAAATTCCTAAATCCCTCATGGTCGAACACACCGGTCGAATTCATTCACCACCTACCTCGAATCAATGTAGAAGAATCCCGTGAATCAGAAGCAGACGAAGCCCCACAACAGCCTGTAGACTAACGCAGACAAAACCACCAATGATTACCACAATCATAAATGGGGAAGAATACAACTACACTAAACCACATCAATCTCAACCCAAAACGTAATCAAACCTGAAGGACAAAGAGAGGAACCAAACATGTAACACCCCTAATCCTAAACCTGTAATATAAGCGCAAGTCGTAGCATAACAAATATAATTCACAGCGGAAAATAATTCTAACTAAGGTTTGGTGTTACACGCCGTCACTCACCCATTTAGTAACAGGCAACCTTACCTCCATCCAACACCTTCAACTCTCCACCGCTGTGATGAACATACTGAGACCTCTTAATATTACAAACCAAATCCAAACTATCAACTAAACGAAATACACAAACTCCTTATTACGTACACAATACTAAAGAGTGTTACTGAAAACATATCAGCTACCCTGTATCCCGCACTCCGGCTTGTCTTCAATCAATAACCTGAAATGTTTTGCCCATTGAAGGGCTCAGCAAACGATATGCTGGTATGCTAAATGTAGTCCTAAATCATCTGGATTCCTTAAGTCGTTTTAGCCATCTTGATATTAGATCCATTACATGCTATACCGGTTTACAACAATAATAATAATGATAATAATCATAACTGTAAATGTTAAATAAACACATAACAGTTCACAACAATTTCATCACACCATTGACAACCAATAATCAATAACAATAACCAAACAAGATACGCGTATTAATTAACTGTACTTGTTAGTTGGCCTCATGGCCCTTATCCTTTAAACCAATCACTTGACCTTCCAATTAATTTCCACCTCAGGCGTCATGTTAGCACAACCCTTAATAACTTATTAATGGACAGTAGTCCCCTGAATTCCAAAGGAACCGTTGCAAGCTGACCTTATGGCCCTGGATAATTATTTGCCTTGTAGGCGACCGATCCGGTCAAAACCTGTGCACCAACAGTAGTGCCCTCTGCCATCGTCGAATGTGGACAATGGATTCCCTTGAGTGACTCTTGATACAGTCCCTCGTAGTGATCACGATGCGCAACCAGAAAGCCGAAACAGTCTGGATTCCTCTCTTTATAAGTTAGCCCTTTTGTCAGTGATACAATAACCAATCCTTGAGTTAAGACTATAACAGTTGACCATCAGTTAGGTTCTTATAATACCTAAAGGTCACTAGTCTTGTTTGAGTTTAGATGTATAAATTCCAGTCATAAGACGTTCGAGTAAAATAAAACGCAATGGTGTCGAGCAATACAGTATACAAGATTATATACATAAATCACAGATATCGCTCTTAACAATTAACCACACAACGTCTGGACCTCAGGAAAATCCTTAGGACATTCAGACCACACAATTAACATACTGTTCACCGTGTAACTTGCTAGCTTGAAAATTCACGCTTTAGTAGTTTCTCCCCGTACGCTGTTATATTTACATGCAATACCGGGTAACGTTAATACAACTATTCACTAAGTATTACAGTACGGTCTTTACAGAACTAATACTCGTAGTATACTAACCCCGTATGTTCTTTATTTCTCCTTGTTGTTTGACAGTGGTTCGAGGTAGTTTAACAGTTCGTTATTTTATGTAGTTTCCATATGTGATAATGAATTTCTACCTTATGGTATATTTCCTATTCTTTTAATTATATACTCATAATTGTTTCCACTTATTCTATATATTATACCATTTGATTATTTTAATTATAATCACCATTATTTTATAAACTTTACATTATACTCCAAGATATATTATATTCCTTAGTTTTAATTCCTTTCTTTATTAAATTACCAAACTGACCTTATAATTTCGGTAATTACATAATGAACACATTAACTTTTGTAAATTACCAAATGACCACATATATTTTCGGTCTTTACACACTTAATATACTAACTTTTATAAATTACAAATTAATCCCACAAACTTTCGGTTTTATCATATAAGTTTCCTATATTTACATTTTAACCCCAAAACTTTATATAAGTTACATATTAACTTATAAACTATAGTTTTAATATTTAATTATCTTAAATAACCGAAATGACCCACATATTTTCATAAATTATGAATTCACCCCATAACCAATTTGGTTTTGTATTTAAACTTTCATAAATTACAATTTCACCCCTAAACTTTTATAAACTTAATATTTTATGTCATAAATCATTTTAACCCAAAGTTTTTGGTCAACACTTTGACCAAAGCCTAATTTCATAATTAATACTTTAATATACCCAGAAATACATATATATAATTCGGCTTTACCCCATAGTTTCGAGAAATTACAAAATAGCCCCAAAACTTTATAAAATCTTATTTTAACACTTTAACACTTGTTTAAATTCACCAAAATTCATAATATTAATTCCTACCTTATATTATATCATAAGTATACCAAATAAACCCTTTAATTCTCGGCAATCATTTTTAGTACCCTATACTTCTCAAAATTTACATTTTAGCCACATAAATTAGTAAACTAGCCATTTAAATATTTGAAGCTATTTTTAATATTCCCAAATTTTATAATATAAGCTAATACACTTATATACTTCAAAAATCACCAATTAATCCATTTGTTCTCGATTTTATTTTTAACTTACCATATCGTTTTAAAACTTGATTTATACCTTATAATAAATACATATAAATGTATATAAGCCATATAACACTTCTAAAAATTATGCTAATGACTTAGAATGATTATAAACTCAAAATAGAACATTTAACTCTTAGGATGTTCGGCTTAATTATAAATGCATCTAAATTAATTTTTGTGACACAAATTTATACCTTAAGGTAATAAACTTACCTTGTATGTTATAATTATTTTCTTGACATTATAACCTATAGTATTTCGGCCTTAATATTACTAAGGGTTATACATAATTTTTATACCAAAGTTTGAAGCTTAAATCAACTTAAACTTAATATATTTAATTATAGAAACTTACTCCTTAAATCAAGATGATTCTTGTACTTGATTTCTCCTTGAATTCCAAGCTCTTCAAATGCTATTTTGATGAAGAGTATTCGGCCTCCATATGTAGATTTAGGAGATCCATGTGTTAGACTTCTAACAAGGATTTATAAGTAAGATTTGGAGTAGTTTTACAAGAGTTTACCTTAGGTGTTTTTCAAGGAACTTTCGGTACACTTTGGGATGATTGTAGATCCAAGTTTCCTTCATGAAATGATGAAGAGAACATTGGTTTAGAAGTTCTAAATTTTCGGACATTAACTTAGGAAATCACTAGGATTTTCAAACATGAAAATATACCTTAACTTGATCTTGTTGTTCCTTGTGTTGTTGTTGAATCAAGATGACTCCTTGGAGTATTAGTGCTTGGTGAAAATTGCAAGGGTTGCTAGGATGATTCTTGCTTCAAGACTTAGTAGATTTAGCTAGGAAAAATTACATAGAAATGGTGTTAGAACTTAGTAAACCATTAATGAACCTTTGAAGCTCTGAGGAATAAACTAGCAAAGGAAGAAAGAAAAGAGAGGGAAGTAGTTAGCTTACCAATTCGGCAAGGATGGGCAAAGGAAATGGTAGGTTACCGTGAGGTATTAAGAGCAAGACAAGGCAAGGGAATGAGTAGGAAATAATTGCTATGTCACATGGCATTATTTTATGCCTTTGCCTTTGTTTTATTTGACTTCAAAATTTTACTACAAAAGTCTCTCAATTAGGCTCCAACTTTCGGCAACGACAAGGGGTAGAGAATGACTTTTGGTTGTCCATTGACACAAGATGACAAGGGCTAAGGTAGGTGCATGTTTCTTTTGAATGTTCTAAGATGACTACCATGCTAATTTTGCCTTATTTATTGCAGATTTTCGGCAATGTGTATGTAGGTAGGTAATTGATTTTTGTCAATTGAAACATAGGCACATGCTTAGTTAGGTGGTGTCTTCTTTTGACTAAATAAACAGCAAACAATCTTGCTTTTCCTCTCATAAAATCGGAAGCCATATGCTAGAGAATGGGTAGATTTATTTTGTTTATTTGCTACTTTACAATATAAGAATCTAGATCTACTTTTATGCATTTAATTTCATTGTTTTTATGAAAGCTAATCTTCTTTGTCTTCCTGCAGGTCTTCGGCCATGTGAGGCTTGTCTAGGCTGAGATTCTTTGACAATAATGTCACATAATGTGTGCAAGGATGAGTCACCATGTCATAAGGCAATTTATTAAGCTAAAACTAGTCAAAATATACCCAAAAAAGCGGCCACTCTTGTGCCCATGTGGGACTGATTTTTAATTTTATTCCTGTCACACTATATTTTATTAAGACCATATTATAACATGTTATAAGTCACAACATTTAATTGGTACATTTATACCAAGGTAAAAGATGAAAGTTTCTAAGGAAAAATGCTGATTTTATAGTACTTTTTTATCATAAAATCGTCCCTGTTTGTGCTATGTGTCTAGCACTGGATTTGATTTATTTAGATATTCATTTCATCCCCATTTAAGATTCCCAACTCGTGGCTCCTCAAAAACTTCAAGGTAATAGCGTAGAACGCGTTTTATGACACCCGAAGGTGCGTTTTTGTGCTTTAAGGGTATTCTGGAAAATAAGTAGTCGCTATGAGTTCCAAGTGTTTATAAACATTGTTTATGGTCAATAATAATATATTAAGGTGTTACATTGAGTTATATGGGGTTATATCAACTCATGACACAATTTCCGGGCTACCGGGACACTCCCAAGCAAAATAGGAGCGTTAAGAATTTCCCCCGAGCACTTTGTGTATTTTTGAAAAAGTAGCTCGAGCATTCTCTTTAGAATGATGAATAATGATGATAGGAACTCTATGAATGATTAATATAGGAATTCATGCCACTTCGGTACCTCTCCGGGGCATCTCTAGGGTTTATGGGGCCCCCATCCGGAACCTCCGAGCACTTTGTATTTAACTGAGAATTTAGCGTGAGGAATTCATCTTATATGTTTAATAAAGTGTTATGGTGCATTTTTAATGAAGTGTAATGCTTTATTTCATCTTATAAAGTATTTCCGGGACTTTCGGGCCTTAAGGGAGGTGTGAGACTCTCCCGGGCATTTTACATTTCTACTCTGTTCTGACTGAGGACCTGTGTTTTAAAGGTCATATAATGATCCTTAGTTGACTTGTTATGAGTTTTATAGTTCATATACCTTGGTTAGCTTAAGGTCCGGCTTAACGCTCGTTATTGACCTTAAGGAGTTTCAGTGCGTCTTAACGCCTAAGTGTTTATATATTTTTCTTAGGGTCTCATAATCCCTCAGATAATATTTATTTTTCATTATTTAATTATTTAAATGTTAGGGGTATTTCAGTCTACCCTCCTTAAAAGGGACTTCGTCCCCAAGTCATAAGTTCTACTTGTTCATCCTATGGAATCATGTTCCTCATATCTATTCCATGTATACTTATCATTCCTGGGTGTCAATACTATACTGACACCTCTACCTTCCATCAGTAATCCGAGTGTATGCTATTCGTACATACGCATAACCTTTACTCATGACAATTAATGTAATCATAGCATAAGTAACTTGATAAGTACTGTAAAGCAAATAAGTGTGCTTTTATTAACCATCCAAGTGTTACATAGAATACTTCAATACCAAGTGTTACATAGAACACATCAATAACCATTCACTCAAGTGCACACATGCGCACAATCAAACACAACAACCAAACATAAAGCCAGTATAGACTGCAAATATGCAAGTCGCATGTGGTGCTCTACCCCCCTTAAAAAGGGTTACGCCCACGTACCCCCACAAGTATACACAAACTAAAAGAAAAGTGCTGGATACTTGTCTCGCATGGAGTCCTATAACTCCCATGTCGCCTCCTCAATGTCGTGGTTTGACCACAGAACCTTGACCATTCTAATGGTCTTGTTCCTGGTCTCCCTAGTCTTGGAGTCTAAAATGCAAACTGGGGTTTCCTCATATTTAAGTGTAGGATCTAGCTCGAGCGTCTCGGGCTCTAAGATATGTCATGGGTGAGGCACATACTGCTTTAGCTGAGATATGTGAAACACATTGTGCACTCTCCCAAGCTCAACAGGTAAATTTAATTTGTAGGCTAATGGGCCCACTCGCTCCGTGATAAGGTACGGTCCTACATACTTTGGGCTAAGCTTGCCCTTCTGCCCAAATCTGAAAACTCCCTTCATCGGTGAAACTCTGAGGAAGACTCGATCGCCTACTGCGAACTCGAGGTCTCTCCTCCGGACATCAGCATATGACTTATGTCTGTCCTGGGCTATCTTCATTTTCTTGCGTATTTGTACAATATCCTCTTTCATCTGGTCTAGGTACTCTGGCCCTAAGATGATATTCTCACTGGCCTCGTCCCAACAAAGAGGTGTCCTGCATGGCCTGCCGTACAATGCCTGAAATGGTGGCATCTGAATGGATGCTTGATAGCTGTTGTTGTAGGCAAACTCGATCAAATGTAGTCGATCTATCCAGCTTTCCTAGAAGTCTAAGGCACAAGCTCTAAGCATGTCCTCTAATGTTTGAATTGTTCGTTCACTCTGACCATCTGTCTGTGGATGGAAGGCT
This sequence comes from Limonium bicolor, assembly GCA_023374045.1. Lineage (NCBI taxonomy): Eukaryota > Viridiplantae > Streptophyta > Magnoliopsida > Caryophyllales > Plumbaginaceae > Limonium > Limonium bicolor. Next base: position 327,914,671 of record CM041779.1, read on the forward strand.
GTACTTAGCTTCAGCTTCGTACCTAAAGCCTTCTGAACTTGCTGCCAAAATCTGGAAACAAACCTGGAATCTCTATCTGATACAATCGACTTAGGTACACCGTGGTGTCTAATGATCTCTCTCTGGAAGAGGTCCGCCAGCTTGGGGACTTTCCAAGTGTCCTTAATAGGAATGAACTTTGCTACCTTCGTCAGTCTGTCGACGATGGCCCATATCATGTTAGCACCTCCTCTTGTCGGTGGAAGACCAACCACGAAATCCATGGATATATCCTCGAACTTCCAATATGGAATGGGCATCGGCTGTACTAAACCGCCCGGTCTACGGTGCTCGAACTTTACTTTCTAACACGTCATACATCTCGCCACAAACTCTGCAACATCTTTCTTCATACCACTCCACCAGAAATGTAATTTCAGATCCTTGTACATTTTAGATGATCCTGGATGTACTGATAAGGATGAGCAATGAGCTTCCAGTAATATCTTTTCCTTCAAGTCGGGGCTGGACTCTGGAATGCACAAACGACCATTTAGTCTGATTAACCCATCTTCATTGAGTACAAAGTCATACTTCTACCTCTCAAAGATACCGTCAGTCAACTGCTGCCTGATAGTCTTCATGTACTGGTCATTACCTTGAGCACAACGTACCTCCTCGATGAGGTCGTTGTCTCCTGTCATGGTAAATAAGGAATAAGCTCTATGGCTCAGGGCGTCAGCAATGACATTTGCCTTGCCCTCCTTGTACCTGAGGTCGATGTCGTAGTCCTTCAGAAACTCGACCCATCGCCTCTGTCTCATGTTAAGCTCCTTCTGAGTGAATAAATGTTGAAGGCTCTTATGATCTGAGTAGACTATCACTGTAACTCCATATAAGTAGTGGCGCCAGATCTTCAGTGCAAACACAACTGCTCCTAATTCCAAATCATGAGTCGGGTAATTGTCTTCATGTTTCTTCGTTGACGCGGTGCATAAGCAATAACCTTACCATTCTGCATGAGTACACACCCTATCCCTGTGCCTGAGGCATCCCAATAAACTTCAAACCCGTCGGTCCCCTCTGGAATGGTGAGTATGGGTGCCGACGTCAGTAGATCCTTTAGTGTCTGAAAGGAATGCTTACAATCCACGGTCCATAAAAATGGAGAGTCTTTCTTCATCAGACTAGTCATTGGTTTCGCCAGTTTGGAGAAGTCTTGAACAAATCTGCGATAGTAACCAGCTAATCCCAAGAAACTACGGATATCTGTCACTGTCTTCGGTCTCGGCCAAGTTTTAACTACCTCAATCTTCCCAGGGTCTACAGATATACCGCTGGCAGATATCACATGCCCTAGAAAGGCTACACTGTCTAACCAGAAATCACACTTTGAAAGTTTGGCATATAATTGGTTCTCTTGCATGGTCTGTAAAACTTGCCTCAGATGCACCTCGTGCTCGTCCTTAGTCTTAGAATAGACTAGAATGTCGTCGATGAATACAACCATTGATGAGTCTAGTTGCTCTCTGAATAGTCGGTTCATAAGATCCATGAATATAGCTGGGGCGTTCGATAAGCCAAATGGCATAACTGTGAACTCATAGTGCCCATAGCGTGTTCGAAAAGCTGTTTTCTCTATGTCTCCATCAGCTATCCGTATCTGGTGGTATCTCGATCTCAGATCAATCTTTGAGAAGACTGTAGCACCTCTTAACTGGTCTAATAGGTCGTCAATCCTTGGTAAAAGGTATTTGTTCTTGACGGTGACTGTGTTAAGCTCCATGTAGTCAATGCATAGTCGCATGCTACCATCCTTTTTCTTTACAAATAATACTGGTGCTCCCCATGGTGATGCACTCGGTCTGATGAAACCTTTATCAAGCAGATCTTCCAATTGGGTCTTCAGCTCTTTCATCTCTGCTGGTGCCATTCTGTAGGGCGCCTTAGCAATAGGCCCCGTGCCTGGTATCAGGTCGATGGAGAACTCAACATCCCTCTTGGGTGGCATCCCTGGTAATTCTTCAGGAAATAAATCTGGGAAATCTGAAACGACTGGTATGTCTGACTGTGTCTATTCTTCTTGCCTCATGTCCTGGACATAGCAAAAATAGACTGGTTGTCCCTTCTTCGCCTACTTCATCAAGGTTATAGCTGATACTAGCTTAAAAGTCGGCTCCCTAGGAGTACTGCGATAGGAAACTGTCTTGCCCTTTGGGCTCTTCAGTAGTAATCTATGCTCCGTGCAATGCAGTCATCCCTTATATTTCTGTAGCCAATCCATGCCCATGATGATGTCAAAACCCAAATTATCCAGCTCAATCAAGTCCGCGTGAAACTCTTCATTCATGATATTAATCTGAACTCCCTTGTGGAGTTTCGTGCACCTCACTCTCTCCCGCATCGCTAATGTGACTAGGAAATCTGAGAGAGGCTCAGGGGTTGTCTCTAACTTCCTTGCTAATGCAGAGGATATAAAGGAATGAGAGGCTCCTGAATCGAACAGTATCGATGCACTCACGCCGTTTACAGTGAAGGTTCCCATGATGACATTCCCCTTATCCTTGGCCTCGGTCTTGTCTAACACATTCAGAACAGCTCCCTCTTCGGACTCGAGGCCTGGGGTTAACAATTCGTAAGATAGTGAGGTTGGGTGTATGTCTCAAAGGAATTAAAATGCCATTCATTAATCCAATGATTCTTACATACAATTTCCATATTTACATCAATATTGCCTAAACGTCCAATTTAACCGTCCGGGTTCCAAATGAGTGGTGGACTAAGGTTGATGGGGCTGTATTCAGCTTAATACTCTTAATCCCATGGTATACTAATCTGGATTCTCCACCAAATATCAATACATCTCCCGACTTTAAAATAATCTTGGTCGCCTTGTCCATCCTCTTCTGATCACCGTATAAAAACTCAGCATCATCTCCAATGGAGAATGATACAACTGGTATCCCTCTGGTAATTGACTCAGATGTCTCATCTCGGTCCTGGTGTAATCCAAGCTTTCCCCCTTTCTCGTAGAAGTTCACAAGACAAACGAAGGCTTCAATGTCCGGTATGTGGTTTGTTTCTAATTGTTGTGCAATCTTGACCGCTTCTGTCACCGAATTCTACAAAATATCGGGTATCCTAGGAACTCGTGCTCCATCTACTTTTCTTACCTCTCCATACAACCTAGTTTGTGGATCCCAATTCTTACCCATACACATCATATATAGTTTAAGTTTTGACCCACTCTCATATCCTGGAGTGTAAAATCCTCCAAGTCCTATTCCCAAAGTTCTACATTCATTTATAATGGTTATTTGTTCATCTAAGGTTAGATATTGCTTGAGTAGGATCATGCTGGGTTGAAGTACTTGGCATTTTGCCTCTAGATATTCCCGACCTTCGCTCATAGGCTCAGGTGATCTCGGTCTCATAGGTAAGGGAAAACAAATGTCGAAGTATCCTATTAGGTGAGAGGTTTTCTAAGTTAGGTCTCTCTAAACTTGATTCACACTAAACACATCCAAGTTTTATCACTTGATAGCTGTAAACACACATTCATGCATCATGCTTTTGGTTTAGGTTCTAGGCTTACCGGTATCACGCTGAGCGCTAGCCTCAGCGCCTGAAGCTCCCACTGAGTACAGGGTTTTTCTTCCTGGAACTATCTCCTTTCCCTTCTGACTCGTGGATGAGGATGGCTGTCCTCCCACTCCTCTAGTGTAGATTTTATTCTGCGGTGCCTGACCTCCCCTTGGTCCGCTCGAATCAATAGTTGGGGTCCTCTGTGAGTCTCTAGATCCCTTATATACTCGGCTTCCTGGGTTGGAAAAGCATTCATACTCTCGGTGGCCTACCTTTTTGCAATAGCGGCACTCCACCTTCCTGCTTGAGCAATCTACGCCAGGGTGATCATTCCCACAGCGCTTACAGTAGTAGTGGCGCTGGGGTGGCTTATTGCCTATTGTTTATACAACATGGTTTAGTAAAGGTATAGCTAATAAATATTTTGGTTAAGTGAGGGGTGGGTATCCTTACCCTTAGGTGGTGCCGACCTAAGTGGCTGAGCATTAATAGCTGGGCCGGTCAGACGAGGGACCTGCTCCTTCATCTTCTGACTCTGGAAGTCCTTCCGCCCCTTCTTCTTATCAAAGAATTTCCTGTTGAAGGTTTTAGGTTTAGTGACCAATTTCAAGTATAGGTATTATATGGGCAGCTCATTCGCAATTAAAGGTTTCTTACTTTCCTTTCTTGTAGTAACCGCCAGAGGTTGCTCCCCCATCTTCTCCCTCAGTATTCTTTCTTTTCTTTCCCGGGGCCTCCTCCCTGGACTGAAGCATTAACTCGGTTGCTGATGCGGCGTCATAACATTCTTGGATAGTAGCAAAACGTATTGCTCCCATGGAGCCCTGGATACGATACTGTAGACCTCCTCTAAATTTTTGAATCTTCACGGTGTCTGAGTAGTCGACCCCTGGTATGTAATCTAGTAGACTGATGAATCGTGCGCAGTATTGATCAACCGTCTGACTCCCCTGGATCAGGGTCTTGAATTCTTGCCTCTTCCTCTGCTTCAGGTGTTCGGGGTAGTACTTCTCCCGCAACGCCTCCATAAACGCCGTCCAATCAAAGTTTGGTGTGGCTCTATGGTGGCCCTAGACAGACCGCCAACATATATCTGCTGCGTCCTTCAGGTTATACGCTGCGATGTCAACCTTCTGGTCTTCCGGAACTCTCACGGCCTTGAACGCCTTCTGGTGTTCCACAATGAATTTCTCTAGTGCGGCGGGGTCTGGTTCCCATGAATACGTAGGTACTCTAGCGTCTGCAACGCTCTTCAACCAGTTGGTTTCTCTGGGCTGCGGCGGGTGGGGTATGGCTCCCGCAAACTGAGCTCCTAGCTGTTGGGCGAAGGCTGCCATGGCCTCTGCTAGGCCTGGTATCTCTGGAACATCTGCCGGTGTCTCGCCACCCGTCCACTGCTGCCACCACGTGGTCTACCAGCTCTTGACATCTATAGGATGATATACTATTATTACTACTCGGTGTTACACCGTTTTTACATTCACAATCAATATATGCAAGTAAGATTAACTACTAGTAGTAAGTTATCCCTAAAATTTCTCCTGTCTAAGTCACGAATCCTCACAGACGTTTCCCGTATCCCAAAAATTCCTATGCTCACTGTTCTTGACTCAGTATCTTCTTCATCAGAGCGGAACTCTGCTCTGATACCACTTTTTGTAACACCCCTAATCCTAAACCTGTAATATAAGTGCAAGTCGTAGCATAACAAATATAATTTGCAGCGGAAAATAAATCTAACTAACCTTTGGTGTTACATGCCGTCACTCACCCATGTGAGTAACAAGGCAACCTTACTCCATCCAACAACTTCAACTCTCCACCGCTGTGATGAACAGATACTGAGCACTCTTAATATTACAAACCAAATCCAAACTGAGCAACTAAACCAAATACAACAAACTCCTTATTACAGTACACAATAACTAAAAGAGTGTTTACTGAAAACATATCAGCTACCCTGTATCCCGCACTCCGGCTTGTCTTCAATCAGTAACCTGAAATGTTTTGCCCATTGAAGGGCTCAGCAAACGATATGCTGGTATGCTAAATGTAGTCCTAAATCATCTGGATTCCTTAAGTCGTTTTAGCCATCTTGATATTAGATCCATTACATGCTATACCGGTTTACAACAATAATAATAATGATAATAATCATAACTGTAAATGTTAAATAAACACATAACAGTTCACAACAATTTCATCACACCATTGACAACCAATAATCAATAACAATAACCAAACAAGATACGTATTAATTAACTGTACTTGTTAATTGGCCTCATGGCCCTTATCCTTTAAACCAATCACTTGACCTTCCAATTAATTTCCACCTCAGGCGTCATGTTAGGACAACCCTTAATAACTTATTAATCGACAGTAGTCCTCTGGGTTCCAAAGGAACCGTTGCCAGCTGACCTTATGGCCCTGGATAATTATTTGCCTTGTAGGCGACCGATCCGGTCAAAACCTGTGCACCAACAGCAGTGCCCTCTGCCATCGTCAAATGTGGACAATGGATTCCCTTGAGTGACTCTTGATACAGTCCCTCGTAGCGATCACGATGCGCAACCAGAAAGTAGAAACAGTCTGGATTCCTCTCTTTATAAGTTAGCCATTTTGTCAGTGATACAATAACCAATCCTTGAGTTAAGACTATAACAGTTGACCATCAGTTAGGTTCTCATAATACCTAAAGGTCACTAGTCTTGTTTGAGTTTAGATGTATAAATTACAGTCATAAGATGTTCGCGCAAAATAAAACGCAATGGTGTCGAGCAATACAGTATACAAGATTATATACATAAATCACAGATATCGCTCTTAACAATTAAACACACAACGTCTGGACCTCAGGAAATTCCTTAGGACATTCAGACCACATAATTAACATACCGTTCACCGTGTAACTTGCTAGCTTGACAATTCACGCTTTAGTAGTTTCTCCCCGTACGCTGTTATATTTACATGCAATACCGGGTAACGTTAATACAACTATTCACTAAGTATTACAGTACGATCTTTACAGAACTAATACTCGTAGTATACTAACCCGGTATGTTCTTTATTTCTCCCTGTTGTTTAACAGTGGTTCGAGGTAGTTTAACAGTTCGTTATTTTATGTAGTTTCCACAAGTGATAATGAATTTCTACCTTATGGTATATTTCCCATTCTTTTAATTATATACTCATAATTGTTTCCACTTATTCTATATATTATATCATTTGATTATTTAAATTATAATCACCATTATTTTATAAACTTTACATTATACTCCAAAATACATTATATTCCTTAGTTTTAATTCCTTTCTTTATTAAATTACCAAACTAACTTATAATTTCGGTAATTACATAATGAACACATTAACTTTTGTAAATTACCAAATGACCACATATATTTTCGGTCTTTACAAACTTAATATACTAACTTTTATAAATTACAAATTAATCCCATAAACTTTCGGTTTTATCATATAAGTTTCCTATATTTACATTTTAACCCCAAAACTTTATATAAGTTACATATTAACTTTTAAACTATAGTTTTAATATTTAATTATCTTAAATAACCGAAATGACCCACATATTTTTATAAATTATGAATTCGCCCCATAACCAATTTGGTTTTGTATTTAAACTTTCATAAAATTATAATTTCACCCCAAAACTTTTATAAACTTAATATTTTATGTCATAAATCATTTTAACCCAAAGTTTTTAGTCAACACTTTGACCAAAGCCTAATTTCATAATTAATACTTTAATATACCCAGAAATACATATATATAATTCGGCTTCACCCCATAGTTTCGAGAAATTACAAAATAGCCCCAAAACTTTATAAAATGTTATTTTAACACTTGTTTAAATTCACCAAAACTCATAATATTAATTCCTACCTTATATTATATCATAACTATACCAAATAAACCCTTTAATTCTTGGCAATCATTTTTAGTACCCTATACTTCTCAAAATTTTCATTTTAGCCACATAAATTAGTAAACTAGCCATTTAAATACTTGTAGCTATTTTTAATATTCCCAAAATTTATAATATAAGCTAATACACTTATATACTTCAAAAATCACCAATTCCATTTTATTCTCGGTTTTATTTTTAACATACCATATAGTTTTAAAACTTGATTTATACCTTATAATAAATACATATAAATGTATATAAGCCATATAACACTTCTAAAAATTATGCTAATGACTTAGAATGATTATAAACTCACAATTGAACATTTAACTTTTAGGATGTTCGGCATAATTATAAATGCATCTAAATTAATTTTTGTGACACAAATTAATACCTTAAGGTAATAAACTTACCTTGTATGTTATAAATTATTTTCTTGACATTATAACCTATAGTATTTCGGCCTTAATATTACTAAGGGTTATACATAATTTTTGTACCAAAGTTTGAAGCTTAAATCAACTTAAACTTAATATATTTAATTATAGAAACTTACTCCTTAAATCTAGATGATTCTTGTACTTGATTTCTCCTTGAATTCCAAGCTCTTCAAATGCTATTTTGATGGAGAGTATTCGGCCTCCATATGTAGATTTAGGAGATCCATGTGTTAGACTTCTAACAAGGATTTATAAGTAAGATTTGGAGTAGTTTTACAAGAGTTTACCTTAGGTGTTTTTCAAGGAACTTTTGGTACACCTTGGGATGATTGTAGATCCAAGTTTCCTTCATGAAATGATGAAGAGAACATTGGTTTAGAAGTTCTAAATTTTCGGACATTAACTTAGGAAATCACTAGGATTTTCAAACATGAAAATATACCTTAACTTGATCCTGTTGTTCCTTGTGTTGTTGTTGAATCAAGATGACTCCTTGGAGTACTAGTGCTCGGCAAAAATTGCAAGGGTTGCTAGGATGATTCTTGCTTCAAGACTTAGTAGATTTAGCTAGGAAAATTACATAGAAATGGTGTTAGAACTTAATACACCATTAATGAACCTTTGAAGCTGTAAGGAATAAACTAGCAAAGGAAGAAAGAAAAGAGAGGGAAGGAGTTAGCTTACCAATTCGGCAAGGATGGGCAAAGGAAATGGTAGGTTACCGTGAGGTATTAAGAGCAAGACAAGGCAAGGGAATGAGTAGGAAATAATTGCTATGTCACATGGCATTATGTTATGCCTTTGCCTTTGTTTTATTTGACTTCAAAATTTTACTACAAAAGTCTCTCAATTAGGCTCCAACTTTCGGCAATGACAAGGGGTAGAGAATGACGTTGGTTGTCCATTGACACAAGATGACAAGGGCTAAGGTAGGTGCATGTTTCTTTTGAATTTTCTAAGATGAATACCATGCTAATGTTGCCTTATTTATTGCAGATTTTCAGCAATGTATATGTAAGTAGGCAATTGATTTTTGTCAATTGAAACATCGACACACGCTTAGTTAGGTGGTGTCTTCTTTTGACTAAATAAACAGCAAACAATCTTGCTTTTCCTCTCATAAAATTGGCAGCCATATGCTAGAGAATGGGTAGATTTCTTTTGTTTATTTGCTACTTTACAATATAAGAATCTAGATCTACTTTTATGCATTTAATTTCATTGTTTTTATGAAAGCTAATCTTCTTTATCTTCCTGCAGGTGTTCGGACATGTGAGGCTTGTCTAGGCTGAGATTCTTTTGACAATAATGTCACATAATGTGTGCAAGGATGAGTCACCATGTCATAAGGCAATTTATTAAGCTAAAACTAGTCAAAATATACCCAAAAAAACGGCCACTCTTGTGCCCATGTGGGACTTATTTTTAATTTTATTCCTGTCACACTATATTTTATTAAGACCATATTATAACATGTTATAAGTCACAACATTTAATTGGTACATTTATACCAAGGTAAAGATGAAAGTTTCTAAGGAAAAATGCTGATTTTATAGTACTTTTTGATCATAAAATCGGCCCTGTTTGTGCTATGTGTTTAGCACTGGCTTTGATTGATTTAGATAGTCATTTCATTCCCATTTAATATTCCCAACTCGTGGCTCCTCAAAAACTTCAAGGTAATAGCGTAGAACGTGTTTTTATAACACCCGAAGGTGCATTTTTGTGCTTTAAGGATATTCTGGAAAATAAGTAGTCGCTATGAGTTCCAAGTGTTTATAAACATTTTTTATGGTCAATAATAATATATTAAGGTGTTACATTGAGTTATATAGGGTTATATCAACTCATGACACAATTTCCGGGCTACCGGGACACTCCCGAGCAAAATAGGAGCGTTAAGAATTTCCCCCGAGCACTTTGTGTATTTTTGAAAAAGTAGCTTGAGAATTCTCTTTATAATGATGAATAATGATGATAGGAACTCTAAGAATGATTAATATAGGAGTTCGTGCCACTTCGGTACCTCTCCGGGGCATTCCCGGGGGTTTATGGGGCCCCCATCGGGAACCTCCGAGCACTTTGTATTTAAATGAGAATTTAGCATGAGGACTTCATATTATATGTTTAATAAAGTGTTATGGTGCATTTGGAATGAAGTGTAATGCTTTAATTCATCTTATAAAGTATTTCCGGGACTTTCGGGCCTTAAGGGAGGTGTGAGACTCTCCCTGGCATTTTACATTTCTACTCTGTTCTGACTGAAGAACTGTGTTTTAAAGGTCATATAATGATTCTTAGTTGACTTGGTATGAGTTTTATAGTTCATATACCTTGGTTAGCTTAAGGTCCGGCTTAACGCTCGTTATTGACCTTAAGGAGTTTTAGTGCGTTTTAACGCCTAAGTGTTTATATATTTTGGGCAAGACACTATGGTCTTCTCTATGGGCACTTAACCTATAGGGGGTGTGCACACCTAAGGACATAGACTGAACCGGTTATAAGTATCCGAGGGGTCGAGGGTCTTAGAACCCTTTGTCAAAAGACTGGTGCGCTCAAGGATTGGTGGAAGGAAATAAATTGAGATAATTAGGTGGTTATAAATATCCAAGGGGCGAGGGTCTTAGTGCCATTTGTTGAAAGATCGGTGTGCCCGAGGATTGGTAGAAGGAAGTAAACTGAGATAAGTTCTGGTGGAATTAACATGGTTATTTTATGGTATTAGGTGGGCGTATGCTATTGTGCCTTGATAAAATATCTTGCTATGATTCATTGTGATGTTACTTATGATGTCTTAATTTTTTTTATAAAGCTAAATGAATTTTACAAGTTGTAGCAAGAATTACTCTGTTTCTCTGACTTTGTTTGCGACCCCATTCTTTTTGTACGATTTTATGGTTGCAGGTAGATATGTGCTTGGCATGACTCTTGGGATGGGAACGTTTAAGTAGATTACAATTTTTTTATAACTGTGTGTTGTTATAGATCTCATTGGGGCATGTCTCAGGAGAAATAAGGTTTTGGGATAAACTAGAGTTTGGCGTAAGGTACAACGAACATATTTTGACATAGGCACAATGGAGCTTGTTCCCTTGGCATCCTTTTGGTTTGTTAAAGATTAAGTGAACTTTGAAGTAGATGACTTAGCCTTAGCACTCACATCAGTGAGTGTGGCGGTAACAACCCGATTAGCTTTATGTGTATTCCGCTACAAATATGATAAATGAGTTAGTCTAAGAGGTAAGCTAAAAAAAGCAGGGTGTTACAAGTTGGTATCAGAACAGTAGGTTAGGTCTTGATGTAGACAAGTCGAGTGGGGTGGGATTAGGATTCTTGTTTTACTTATATGTTTGATTCTTGGTGATTATCTATAAACTTATATGTATATGTGTGCTTTGTCAGGGTTCATATGTTTCTGACATGATTGTTATGCTCCGTAACATGTGGAATGATTTTGTTACATGATTATGTGGCATGAATGAGACATGCATTGGTGCTTGATCTTTTGTGGTGTTGCTTGAATTTTGTGGTAAGTTTAGCCTTCAGGGACAAAGCTTTGTTTAAGGTGAGGAGAATGAAATACCCTAAGATGTGAGAAAAACCGTAAGTTCTGGAAGTCCCGGAAATAGTCCTGGGAAACCCTAAGAAACCCTAGTAGCCGAAAATGCCCAAGTAAAATCCTAGTAACCGGAAATGTTTTTAAAGTTAGTTTTATGCCATCAAAGCTACTTTTCTCCTCAAGATACATCAATAATGACTTGTTAAGCATGAGGTGAAGAACTAGTGGAGGTAAGCACGAGGTGGTAACCTAGTGGGAAGTAAGTATAAGGTGGCGACCTAGTAAGAGGTAACATGTGTTTGAGATGCTTAGTATTTTATTATATATAACCAACTTTTGCTTAGTCATTTCTGTGTTGTAATATTAGACCATTCATAGGTGTCACATGGCCATTGGTGTGATGATTTAGTTTCCTTTACATGAAGAAATCTAACTTTAAATAATTATATATATAGGTGGCGCCAGCCAAGGAATTAACTAGGACCATCTTAGCCTTCTTCATGCTTAAGTAACCTTATAACATCTAGCCAAACAAGGCCTAAGAAAAGGCGGTTATACTTGGCCAAAAAAGCCTTAAAATGGTGGCTACATTTAATGCTCATTAATGTTTTGTTCATCCCATGATGGATGCTATAGTTGCCTACCCATCCTTGCCAAAGCTTTGTCCAATAGGAAACAAGAAGGTGTTACATGAGGTGTCAACTAACTAAGCTTTCCTAACATAGGAGACTTCAATGTAGTGTAACCACTTGTGTACTTTTCTTTTCCTTATTTCGTGAGAACTCACTTGTTTATAAGCATAAGGAGAGAAGGAAGTGATGGATGAATGACCGTTTGTTTTTACTTATGACAGAAAAAGAGAACACGGGAATAAAAAAATAGACCTTACTACCCCTAATAGAGCTTTGACCTTCCACTTGAAAGTTGGTTGGCCGTATTCCAATTTTACTGGGAGAGACATCGCTTCCAAATTGCCTACACAATCACTTTCGAAGGGAGAGTTTGTACGAAAAGGTGCAACCCATGATCACTTAAAACTTCCTTGAGCTCACTTATGTAATATCAGAATGTGTTAGGATAAAAAAAAAGTCTCATGTATGAATTTGCTATGAAAAAATTTAGAAGATCTTCAAGGCATGAGAATTTCCCAGTTCTACTTGCTGCTAGGTACTAAAACCCTAGCTTCCAAGATCTTCTGGTTTGGGTATCGAAGTAGTATCCCTGACTCTATCCTTAATGCTTGTCGTTCGGATTAGCAACCTCTTGAAATATGAGGTCGATCTGTTTTAGACTTTCTGTCATGTTGCAATGCAATTTCAAGTATTATGATCAATAAATTAAAAGTAAAGAGACGTCCTAAGCATGCATGGTTCTATACAACAGGGGCAACTATTAAAGCTGATGGTCCAAAATGTGACCTTGAAATCCAAAGTCTAAGCGCCCATTTGATCCGAAGACCGCTGGATATAGATCTACGCCTCCTAATAGTACAGGAGATATGACGATTCTTAATTAGAACGATATTCTGGCCCCAAAATCTCATTTTGATCTCCAAACTCTCGCAGAACAGACTTCTCTTTCATTCACTATGAGTCTATGAGCTTCACAATCCACACTATAAATTTCTAACTATGAACTAGTGCCCATTCCAACCTGTTTTTACTTCGACTCTTCAGAGAGAGTGAACTCATTGGGAAAGCTGGTTAGACCTACCCGTGTTACATAAAGCTTTCCATCTCCTACTACAACTTTTACTAATAGAATAGCTTTTACCCGTCAACCTACAACCCCCCCCCCCCCCCCCCCCCCCCCCCCCCCCCCCCCCCCCCCTTCTTTTAACAAAAGAAAGAAAAAGCCTATTTGAAATAGGGAAGGTTGAGAATTATGGAGCCAAAAAAGATGAACAGAAGAACATGAGGCGGAGCCTGTATCAGTATGTCCTCAAGGCACGAAGTTAGCTATCTCTACTGTCTTTGCTTAACCTAATCCCCCAATACTTCGAGATTGCAAACTGGACACGTCTGTAAAGAAAAAAAAGAAATAGAAAAGCATTATTTGAAGATGTGAAAAGGTATTCCAAAGGTACATCTCAAACCACTAAAGGAGATTGATGCATTACCAAAACCTTTAATATTTCACCTTGTTTATGCTTAGCCACTTGGTGCCACATTTCTGTGATAGACATGCTTACACGGCAGCGTTATTTGTTGATCCCCTATTTTGTATGTCAGAAGGCAAATCACACACCTGATTAATTCGACACAGGTATAGTATTAGTGATGTATGTTTAAGAAAACCAGCCAGAGCAGATTGACTATATAAATTTGACCTTCCTTTGGCTCTTCCTCGAAAAAAAACCTACTAGCTTTGTACCATGATGTTGGCAGCGTTTTTTATCAAATCATGGGATAGGCCTCGACTCTGCGTTCCAACTGCCCCCAAGATCAAGTAGTTCCTGCATAAATATCGGTATGCAGTTTGAAAGGGGGAGAAAGACAAGTATTTGCAACACACCAATATCGAAGAGGAATATGCGCAATGCAAAAGTACAAAAAACTTCACCCAAAGTTCCTAGATGCTCAACATAACTTGATGCTTTACTATATTAAGCATATACTACAACCTTATTTCACACCTAGCATCTACAGAAAACAATAGCCAAACTCTCAACTCAGATTAGTGCTTCTACGTTCAAAGGTCACTCCATTACCCCACGCTCAATAGAGCACCATCTTCCACCCACACATGCAATGTAGGAAGAGATATTACCAGCAACCTCAAACAGGTTCTTCATTATAGGGGGCAGAAGACATTTCAAACCAGATACTAGTCTAGGAACATTAATATATACACACCATGATGAAATCCTCAGTACCTCCATGAAAGTAACAATTGTTATTAATGTGTATGGAGGCATACAGTGGAAAGCCGAAAATCTGTCATAGAATTATGGTGGGCAGCAGAAAGCCGAAAATCCACCATAGATGTATGGTGGTTGCGGTCTACAGCAGTGGCATGGCGGTTAACAAAATACTATGTATATATCCAATATTGATAGAATATAATAGGGAAAAATTAAAAACATTATAAAAACGCAATACCATATTATGTATTTATAAATTTAGAAGAACATATCAAAGAACCGAAGTACAAAATGACAATAACATGTCAAAAAACATCAGGAAAAAACAGCGCACAAGTGCAATAAACCGCCATGGCAAATGGCGGCCGCCGTAACCCGCAACACAATTTCGTCCAAAGGCGGTAGTGTGGCGGTTAAGGCAGCTGCCATGATCCACTACACCATACCGCCTTGGAGCCACCATAGCCGCAATATGACAACACTGAAAGTAACTCACTAATAGTTGGGAGAACATTTTAATCACATGTAGGAGGGCACATGCCTGACACTATAAAAGCAATGTGAACTTCCAAGGTAGAGCTTTTATGTGAAGTCTAAAACAAGTAATACGTTCACTCCTTTAGCTCAATTCTCAAACCTCCTAATCGTCAATTTCAGCGAATCCACTAACGAGTACAAAAGAACTGATGTCTGAAATGCAGATGGTTTTAGAGAGAGATAGTGTAAAGGGGGACCCAGTGCAAAAAATCACTTTCATGAGCATTTATGTTGCCTGATCACAAAAAGTGTAGGTCTAGTAATATCACTAGTGATAAGAGAATAATAGAAGGAGAAATAACAAAGTTTGTTGTTAAAAACAATAGAATATCTGCAAAAAATAATGGTTAAAAAAATTGTGGGATTTCTTACACAAGATTTTCAATTTCCCTCTATTAATCCACTACACACTTTGAATAGAATCCAAGTTTTCGAAGTGGGAATATTGTCCCAGTTTATGAAAAATCTTGAACAAAAAATTCAAAGCTACTAAAACATGGGTATAAAATATAATTCTAGGAATATGATTATATTATCGCCCACCAACCGACCTCGTACGAATAAGTTTCACTTTCAAGGTGATTATGGCAGTAGACTAAACAAAAACATTATGGAAATTCGGAACAGAATAAGTTCATGAACAGCCTTATCTTGGGACTAACCTCGTAGGTCATGTTGTCTGGATCAATATTGTCTGGCAAAACCTGTAAAATTAGACAGCGAAAATTAATTTACTTTAATGTTTACCATAAAAAACAACTGAAGCCAGTACCATAGGTGGAAACTTTAGTCTATTACCTCAGGTTCCTCGGAGTTAGCCGCATCCTCACTAACAAAACCTGTAACGAAACAGAAACCATATAACAAAGAATGTCCAACTAAGCAAGTGTCAGAATGTCACAAAGTTAGGGAGAAGAGGCAGTAGAGAGAATGATATTGTCATCTGGCACATCACTTGAGCTCAACTAAACAATGACATGGCTCTGAAGTAGAGCAACGGAAAGCAACTTCAAAACTCAGCACCATTTTATCCGACACAAAATCACTGGGTTTCAAGCCAATAAGATGCGAAACTGGAAATCAATTTGGCCAACCTGACTAGTTGATGTAAGTTAACACCGAGAGGGGTGAACAAAATGGCTTGATTGTTATGCTTTGACCAATAACAATTCCAAATCTGAAAGAAAAAAGCTTATCCAACCCACAGTTCAATCACTATGGCAAGGCATGCAGCAACAAACATTTGATAGCTCTCCCAGGCAAAAAGTAAAAGTCATAAATTAGGCAGGACAAGTTATGACTTGTTTAAGGGCTGTTTTGAAACGTATAAATCAGTAGGAGCAGTTCAAGTTTCAATATCTTGAACATTATTATGGGTATATAATTCTCAATGAGACCGTCATGCTGCACAGATATCTCAAAGGAAGTTTACTTAGTGAAATGATAGAAGAGTTCTTGCTCCATTACATATCAGTAGAAGTTGCAAAGAAAGGTCCACTTTAGTGACTAATCAAAAGACTTAGCAGCCAGTATGCAGGTGTACCCACATTCTTCTGCACTATCCTCAGAACTGCTGGCAGCATTTTCTTCATACCGCACATTGGCACTTGCTGGCTCTTCGACACTTTCTGTTGGTGTATATTCCCAATTCCTTTGGTTCACATCACTTCTAGGCAAAGGATGTATGATTTACCTCATAACCATAGTACGAAGCACTAGCGGGATCAGAGAATCCATATCTGTAAGGATTCACATTCATGGACCAGTACATGTTTTCCTGAGCAGAAGTTTAAGGTAAGTATAACTGTAGAACATCTTCATACGTCCGTCAAACATAGTAAAGGCTGTCAGTTTTTAATATGCTTGATTGCAAAGTTAAGCTTACAAACCACCACAAGTATGACATTTTTTTAAATCTTAAAGGAGGCTGGGACCAGAGAGCTAGGAAGTCCCAATAGTCTACTTAACGTCACACCCATAGATCTTTCAAATGTCTAGAATATAAACTTCTTTATTTGGGGGTCATAATTTCATTTTCACTTGGGGACGTTAGAGGATACCACTTTGTTCTAGTAAGTTGAGCAGCATGAGCAATATTTTCATTCAACACCAACAGCAATGTGATTTCAGGCCTAAGTTGAACAATGTTGTCAGACTAACCTCCCCAAGATGCACAGAAGGTAGTAAAATAGGTCTACATGCTACATAGGAGTGGGAAGAGAAGAAACCATAACAGCCACGAACAAAAGTAGCTAAAGTGAACACTAAAATATAAGGTAGCAATTTACTGGTGTTGAGTAAAACTTTACACATCAACTCCAGAAGCACAGCTAGCATGAGCAACCGCGTGGGAAGGCATTGATCCGTGCGACATATATGATCACCTAAGTTCAACTGAGTGATTGTGAATGAACTCGAAAAGTGAAATTACCTGATTATGCATCGATCCAGGATATATAACTATATTCACCGGCATATGCGTGACACCACCATAGTATTCCGTAAAATTCTCTGGAGAAGCATATGGATAACCTGTGTTTACAAAGTGTGTGTGCATTTGATGATCCCCGCTCATTCTCCTTATTCTTGAAATCTGAAATGCAACTGTGAAAACAAGACTAATCGGGCAACTCGTTTACAATTTAAGTTGATAAGGAAAAGGTCAAAAACATTGAAATACACTCACATCATTGCTACGGAAACGCTTGTCCACACAAAATTGTAACCTAAAACCAGACGTCCATCTGTGCAGGGGACGCTTTGCACCTTTTTCAGAGAAACTAAAAGAGCCTCCATATTGTTCCATTAGTAAGAGACGATATCAAGAGGTCGCGAGAGAGAAAGAAACAGGTAGAATTGAGTAAGCATAAGTCTCTAATTTTCCAAAGAATTGGAACCCAAAAATAATCAGTAAGCAGTAAAAAATAATGACCAATCGGAATAGTCGATTCAGAAGGGACAAAATGGGGAAAGAAGAAGATCCTTAGGATTAACACAGAAACCGAAAAAGAAGAAGGACATAACTATTACAGAGAACATCGTCAAGGACAAGAGACCAAATAACGTGTTTTATTGTGATCGTACATGAGAAAAGGAAAAAAAATGTAAGCAAGTACACTTTACAAAAAATGACAAGTGAACTTCTAGAACTTTCCAGTACCTTATTTGTTTACGAATATTAATTTGGCAATGTTTGAGATTTTCCGTGGCAGGGATAAACAGCAATTTAAACAGCGCATGTTAACCTTGAGAATGGTCGTGACAAGATGTAAATACGATTACATCCTTTTCTGCGTTACCTTTAAGGAGAAAGAGTGAAGGTGTGAAAGGTTTAAGGCCGCATAGACGAAACAAACATATGCGGGAGGAGTCGTAAAATTAGGAAATTTTGCTCCTTTTGGAAATGTGAAAGAAAATCAGGACGAAGCTGGAGAAAAGAAGCGGTAGTTGTTAGAGGGAGCAGATCAGAAAAAAGATGAAGAAGCAGTTAATGTGAGGAGGAATCCGAACATTTTCCAAAAAAGTAACCATCTTTGTTTTTGGAGCCTTGAGCAATTGTAGAACACAGAAAGAAAGCAAGCAAAGGAGGTGAAGCAAAAGCAGAACGGACAAGAAGGGAGACCGGTGCGGGAAGAGGTAAAGACACATACATTTGAGCAACGAGGGAGCCGGGAGAAGAAGACAAAGGAAGCTCTTTTGCAGTCGCCTTGTTCTTCTTGTTCTAATTCTGCAGCTGTTGCTGTTCTGCTGCTTCTGCTGGCTCCTTCTCCTACAACTTGTTCTCTACTACGGTCTGCCGTCTGCGGTCTTGGAAAGCGAAAGGGAAATTGGAAACGGAAGGCCCTTTCACTTTGTCTCTTTTCTTTATAGTAGTAATACTTTTATGTACTGTGGTTTGATATTGGATGTTTTGGTCTGTCTTCTATGGGCGCTTTTCGCTGGACTTGAGACACGCCAACAGTGAATAGTCGTGAATTTTCTGACTTTTTCTTAGGTTTCGTTTGTTCGCAATGAATAGAATATTTTAAAAGCTTCATTAAGATTACAAACGTATGCTAACATGAGATTAAACCTAGCGTTTAAGTTAAAATATAATATCAAATTATTATTTATTAAATATAGTCTAATCATTGATCTTATCATAAATATTTATAAATTATGCTTTTATTATGAAGTAGCTTTAACAAAATCTTAAATAAATTACTAATAAGTCTAGTGAAAAAAATTTGTATATATATAATTTAAAGAAATTTCTTGATATGTTACTATATTTTTGTTAGTTCTTGAAATCTTATCAAAACAAAATGTCACTATACTTGATTTTTCAAAATTCATGAACTTTACTACTAGTTGGTGAAGAGAAGAAAAGAAAAAATAAAAATACTCCTGCTATTTAATAAAACTATTTTAAAACTTCAAAATATCAAATGTTGAAAAAGTTCAAAAAACAACTATAATAAAATTTAATAATTTCAAAAATACTGGCTCATGTTCTAAATAAATGATTTTTTTAGCTTTGCGTAAAGAAAAAAAATAGACAATTTACTCTTACTTTTTGTATTGGAAATCGAAAGTAAATTGAGAAGTAGAGTTGTTGGTGAAAAGATGAGGAATAGTGTTGGAAAGTAAAGGATAAAAATGTCATAACATCTTATATTTTGAAAACAATGTGAACAGGTAAAAAATAATGTATTAAGAATATAAGGGAGTATTACTTATGATAAAGGTATAAAATATATTAGGGAAAATTACATCCCCCACCTATGATGCTTAGTGAAATTACACTTCCCACCCATGAGGTTTCAAAAATTACTTTTGTCACCCATGTGGTTTCCATCATTTACATCCAACAACTTTTCTATTTGTATTCAACTTTGAAGATGCTTAAATTTGTCCAAAATTGATGAAATTTTACATGGACAATGCTAAAATATTATATTTTAGTTTAATCTTAAATCTAAAGTTTTTAAGCTCATATGTGATGCATGAGACCCAATGAAACATGTGATATGTGAACGTATTTTCTTTGGGTCCCACATGTCCTATGTGAGCTTAAAATACTTTGTATTGGCATTAGACCAAAATATAACACTTTACCATCGTACATGTAAAATTTCAACAATTTTGGACAACATTTAAGCAATCTATAGTTAAACAAAAATTAGAAAAGTTTTGTTGAATGTAAAACAGAAGAAAGCACATAGGTGGGGAAAGTAATTTTTAAAACTTTGTGGGTAGGGTGTGTAATTTCACCAAACGTCATGGGTGGGTTGTAATTTTCCTAAAATATAAAAATATCAAAAATATTGAAATTGTTTTTAAAGAATTAGTCAGTACATATAGAATACTTTTTAAAGACATAATAGCTTTAAAATAATTGAAAAAACTATTATTTTTTAGAAAAATATCAAAAAATATTAAATAAAATTTAAAAATTAAATACTTTTTATTAAGTGTAAAATTCTAAACACATTGTTTAAGTAAAAATTAAAATTAACATGTATCACTAGTAGAAAAAGGGTCTATTTCGATGGTTCTTATGGTCTATTTCGGCGGATGTAAACCACCGAAATGGAGACCGCCAAGATAAGGTGTTAAGTAAAGATCCTTTAGTTTGATGATAGCAAGCCTTGTATTGTCTATCTAATATGTTTGTCAAGCTTTAAGATTCAGATAGATAGGCAAAGGAGTGGCTTAGCACGCAAGGTTGCAAGCGCAATCAGTTCAAGAGTAAGATTAACCTTTAACTCATAAGGATGATTTTCTTCCTCCATGTTTTCGGAAATAGCTAGGATAGGATGATAAGAGTTAGTCCTTGGGAGGATCTAAGAGTATAAGGTCTTTAAACCATGAAAAACCTTAGATTTTGTGACAATACCTTAGGTGATACTCTTAGGGATTTTTGGCACCTTGAAGCTTGGATGAACAAAAGGATTTTGTGCACGGAAGGAGTAAAAGAAATGGTTTTAGGAAGAGTAGAATTTTCGGCCATAATTTTGACATAAGGGAAGCTTAGAGTTTAGAGCACATTTTCTCTTTAAAATGAGTTATAACTTGAATTCGCTCCTTGAACTCCTTGTTGGCCGGTTTTACTCCCCTTCCCTTATCAGTTTGTGTTTTTGTAGTGGGAATGTGTTCCCTTTGGTTTGTAGGCAAGGAAAGTGCAATTTTTGTAAGAAAAGGTGTTAGAATTTCATTCCACCATTAATGCCGTTGATGAAAGCTGAAGAAAGCTTGGAGAAGATGAAGAAGATGAAGGAGAAAAGAAGAAGAAGATGAGGAGAAAGAAGAAGAAGATGAAGGAGAAAAGAAGAAGAAGCTGGCGTGAGAGAGCTGGTAGGGAGGAGTTTTGCCGGCAAGAGATATGTGAGAGGGGGAAGTTTGGTTTTAGTTGAAATGAGAGTAACGAGTGTAATGTACTTTCACATGTTAGTTTATTCTTAGGCAAGTACACAAGCTCCTTGATCCCCCCCCCCCTTTTCTTATTTCAAAAGCAGTAGTGTGGCAGCTCCAATTTGGAAGTTTACTTCCTCTTTTCTTCTTGTTTATTCCTTATATCATTATACTCTTATAAGTCATGATAAGCAAGTACTAAAGCTCCTTAATTTCCTCCACATTGTCCTCTTCTCTTGCCCTCTTTATTCACCTTACTCACGGCTGAAATGTGCTGAATCGGCAGCATGTATTTTTTTCTCTTGCCACATTGTGCTTTATATGTTAGTTTATTCCAAAACAAGTTCAAGTCTTCCTTGTTTTCCTCTTTGAATTGCTCTTCTCTCTAATTCTCTTCTTCCTTTATTTCCTTGATATCTTACGGATGGCACAAGAGCTGGACAACCAGCTTTATTTTTTTTGTTTTCTTGTAACATTGTACACTTATATAATGTAATATTGTGTATTTAGGTGTTATCACATCAGACTTGTTTCATGTGTTAGCTTTAACACATGTTATTGTATTGCCTTAGATGCATTCCTTATGTATGTTTTTGTATGAATGGTATACTTATTATTTATTGTGATTTGTAAAGTATACTTAATGATCTTAGTACATGTATTAAGGTATTAACATGTTACATTAACTTTAATGGTTGATTTCTCCTTAAAGTTGTTCCTTCTTTAGTCCATTAATTTGTGTGAAGTTAATGACTTCCATGGACTATATAATTATGTGCATATGAATGCCTTAGTGTATGATGTGATTCTCCACCAATTTAAGTTCTTTAGTCTTTATAGTTTAATGGATAATCCTTGTTTAAATTCTCCATCAATTTAATTCACCTTTAATTAAGGTAATTAAGGTTTGGGGTATTTCAATATCTGTCCGAACTTCAATGTTCGGACAACATGCGAGGACGAATCCAAATTGTAAGTCTCGACTTATGTCCGAACTTACAAGTTCGAATCAAAGTTCGGACCACGTAAAGATTTTATCGGAACTTGTGTCTAAACTTACATGTTCGGACGCCTTTGGTTTCAACTTTTGACTTGTGTCTGAACTTCCAATGTCCGGACACAAGTTTGGACACTTTCGATTTCCAGTTTCCTACTTCTCGACTTGTGCCCGAACATTAATGTTCGAACACAAGTTCAGACACTTTGTTTTCCTTGGTTTGTTTCTTCTCGGCTTGTGTCCGAACGTCCGACGTCCGGACGCAAGTTCGGACAAAGGGTTATTTGCAGTTTTAGGACTCATTTGAAGTCCATTTTGAAACCCGTTTACGCCGTTAGATTTGTGTTTTCACATACTTTCATGTAAGGCAAAATCCAGGGTGTTACAAGGTGGTATTAGATCCTTGTTTTCAAATAAGTTAAAAATTGGATTAAAAAGGAATTAAAATGTGGGGTAAGCCATCTTGGGGAATTATAATTGTATGTGATGTTATTGGTTTCTGTGTTACCATGTGTGGATATGTGAATTATATACGCTGGGTGTGTACTACCATATTGGAGGTGGTGTTGATATATTAGATAACATCCGTGTATATTAACCTTATTACTATATAAGTTATATGGTGTTAGCTTCTACTATGGGATAGGAAGCTGACTTTGAGGTATGAGAGTGAGTGATGCTTATTTAATTCAATAATTGTAATCAGGAGTTTGCTTAGAGCTCTAAGAGGGTGAAGGAATGGCTGACTGGCTGAATTTTTCATACAATACAAGAAGTAGAAGCTGACGGACTAACATGGCAGGCAACAACCCTCTGAGGCAGCTTCAAAAGCTTGCACTGAATCTGGGGCAGATAGTCCAAAGGCAGGCACTGATAGACAACATGCCCGAGGACTACACCAAAAAAATCTCTCTGGAGCCTACGTCATTTGCTGGGGAAGAGGATCCGAGCTACTCAAGGATTGGATTCACGATTTTGACAAAATGTTTGAGGCAATTAACTGCCCTGCTAATAGACGGGTGAATAGAGTCATCTATTACTTTAAGGGCGAGGCCGACATCTGGTGGTCTGCCAACAAAGATGTACTACTGGCGGGACCTGACTTTGGCTGGGATGGCCTGAATGAGACTATAAGGAGGCGCTTCTACCCAGAGCACGTCAAGATGCAGAAATATCTAGAGTTCTCGGAGCTCAAGCAACTGACCATGAGGCTGAAGGAATACCACTCAAAATTCTTGAAGTTGACAAGGTTTGCACCGAAGATGGTCCTAGACGAGGCGTCAAGGTGCAGAGATTCGTGAGTGGACTAAACTGGAATCTGTAGGAGGCCCTGAGTGTCCTGACCATCCCGAACCTCCAGGATGCGTACTAGAAAGCTACTAACCTGTATAGGGTACAGTAGAAGAGGAAGGAGGTCAAGGCGGGCCTAAAGAGAAAGATGGAGGGCGAGGAGGACTCCCGGGGTCGTGATGACAAACCCTAGAGGCTGAACCAGGAGAAGAGGTGGAAGCCTCAATCAGATGGGAGAGACGGGAGGCAGAGGTATGGTGGAAACCAAAGAGGTGATCAGAGATGGGGCGATCAGTCCCAAAACCAGCCCCAGAAGGGAGAGCCTAGGAGAGATATGCACTTTTACTGTAAGAAGTGCAATAAGACACCCCAGGAAGGGATTGTGAGGGGAACCTGGTTACCTGTTTCCATTGTGGCAAGAGGGGTCGCCGGGTATTCGAATGCTTCCAGAGCCCTCAAGGAGGCAACCAACAGAGAATTTATGACGACGATCGCTCCTACCGACAGCCCTACCAGTAGAGTAGAGGCTCGAACTAGAACTAGCATGGGGACGCTCCCCAGCGTGGCAATGGAGAGGGCGGTAATGGAGGCAATAAGGGCCAAGGGGAGAATCGAGGCAACCAGTACTGGGCTCCAGACAAGATTAATATGATGAGTCGGGCCGAAGCTGAGGCCGAGTTAGACGTATTAGCAGGTACCTTCACTATTCTTGGTACTCCTACACGTATTCTTTTTGACACGGGGCTACTTATTCTTTTATTTCTAATAGCCTTGTTAGGAAATTGGGATTAGAAGCTAGTCAAACTACACCTATAGCTGTATATATACCGTCGGGGAGGGTGATTACTTGTAAGAATATGATGAAAGACGTAGGTATAGACATAAAGGGGGAGAATTTTGTAGTAGATCTAATCCAGTTTGCTCTGTCCGACTTCTATATCATCCTGGGGATGGATTGGCTGAGCAAGTACAAGGGGAGGATAGACTGTGGCGAGCAGAAGATTGTTCTAAGAGGGACATCGGGACGGAGTGTCTCTTATAAAAATGTGAAAGAGAAGCCCAGAGTGAAGATCGTCTCGACAATGTCTATTCTGGCCCAAGTGAAGAAGGGGCAGCAGATGTATCTTTGCTACATTCAAGATTTGAGCTGATAGGCAGATTAGAAGGAAGAGATCCGTGTGGTGAACGAATTCCCAGACGTATTTATTGACGAAGTCCCTAGTATGCCACAAGACAGGGAAGCAGAGTTCAGTATCGACTTGGTGCCAGGATCCACGCCTATTTCAAAAGCTCCGTATCGCATGGCACCATCAGAGTTAAAGGAGTTAAAGGCCTAGTTGGAGGACCTCTTGGAGAAGGGATACATTCACCTGCGTGTATCACCTTGGGGAGCTCCTGTCCTGTTCGTAAAGATGAAGGATGGGAGCATGAGGTTGTGTATTGACTACCAAGAACTGAACCAGATCACTGTGAAGAACAGATATCTGCTACCGAGGATTGACGACCTCTTTGACCAGCTTCAGGGAGTAGAAATTTTCTCGAAGATTGACCAGAGGTTAAGCTACCATCAGCTCAGAGTTGTAAAGAAAGACGTCTCGAAGACAGCCTTCACGACCAGATATGGGCGTTTCGAGTATTTGGTCATGCCCTTTGGATTGAAAAACGTTCTAGCTGTCTTTATGGACCTCATGAACCGGATCTTCAATCCTTACCTAGACCGGTTCTTGGTGATGTTCATATACAACATTCTAATATATTCCAAGGATGAACAGGAGCATGAGAAGCATTTGAGGCTGGTGTTGCAGACACTGAGGGAACAACAGTTATATGCAAAGCTATCCAAGTGCGACTTCTGGCTGGATCTGGTGGCGTTATTAGGCCACATCATCACCAAGGAAGGCATTTCGGTGGACCCATCAAATATTTAGGCTGTGAAGGAGTGGCCAAGACCAAGTAATCTGACAGAGGTCCATAGTTTCCTAGGTCTGGCAGGATACTACAGGAGGTTTGTAAAAGACTTCTCGAAGATAGCGAGGCCACTCACCAACCTCATGAAGAAGATGGTGAAGTTCCAGTGGGATGATGATTGCGAGGAGGCGCTCCAGACACTGAAGGAGAGGTTGACCACAGCTCTAATGATGACCTAGTCTTCAGGGACCAAGGGATTTGAGGTGTTCATCGATGCCTCCAAGTATGGATTGGGATGCATTCTGATGCAGCATGGGAAGGTCATAGCTTATGCGTCGAGACAGCTGAAGGAGTATGAGACCCGATATCTGACGCATGACCTGGAGTTGGCGGCTGTAGTTTTTACACTTAAGATTTGGAGACATTACCTCTATGGTGTCTCGTGCAAGATCTACACAGATCCTAAGAGCCTCTAATACATCTTCATGCAGAAAGAATTGAATATGAGGTAGAGAAGGTGGTTAGAGCTGATTAAGGATTATGATTTGGAGATTCTGTACCATGTGGGAAGTCTAACCTGGTGGCAGATGCTTTGAGCAGAAAGAGGAGTCACTCGGTGAACTCGATATGGGTCCTCCCAGATGAGCTTTGTGACTTCTAGAAGCTGAACTTGGAAGTGATGAAGTCAGGCGGTGTAGAGCTGGAGGTGAGGTTGTTTCGCATGAGTGTCTCTTTCGACATCTACGGGGAGATCCTCAAGGGGCAGCCGGGTGATGTAAAGTTGGAAAGGATTTGGGAAAAGATGAAGGATGGTAAGGCAGGAGGCTTTGAGATCCACAACAATGGCAATCTCAAATTCAGGGGCCGGTGGTGTGTTCCTCAGGAGTGTGCGGGCGTGAAGGAGAAACTGATGAGGGAGGCACACAATACTCCCGTATTCAGTCCATCCAAGTGGGGATAAATTGTACAAAGATCTGAAGAAGCAGTTCTGGTGGCCGAAGATGAAAAGAGAAGTGGCAGAGTTTGTATCTAGATGCCTCACCTGTTAGAATGTGAAATTCGAGCACAAGAGAATGGGAGGACTGTTGGAGCCTTTGGAGGTACCCAAATGGAAGTGGGACTCCATCTCTATGGACTTCGTGGTTGAACTACTGCCAGCGAGGGGTGGAGTTAATCAGATCTGGGTGATCGTAGATCGACTCACCAAGTCTGCTCGGTTTATACCTATGAAGAGCACTTGGTCTATGAGCCAACCGATAGATGCGTACATCAAGAATGTGGTGACATATCATGGGGTGCCCAAGACTATTATATCTGACCAAGATTTGAGATTCATGGCTCAGTTCTGGCAGCACTTTTAGAAGGCCATGGGTACTAAATTGAAGTGAGTACCGCGTGACATTCAGCTACAAACGGTCAGACAAAGAGGACCATCCACACCTTGGAGGATATGCTACGGGCGTGCATAATGGACTTCCAAGGCTCATGGGTAGACATGTTACACCTGGTGGAATTCTCGTACAATAACAGTTATCACGCCAGCATAAAGATGGCTCCCAATGAAGCTTTGTACTGAAGAAAGTGCAGGACTCCATTGTGTTGGAGCGATATCAGCGAAATGGTGGTATTGGGACCTCATTTGATAAAGGAGACCATGGAGTAGGTTTGAGTCATCCAGAGTCGAATGAAAGCAGCCCAAGATAGGTAGAAGTCCTATGCCGACTTGAAGCGGAGACCGGTTGAGTTTGAGGTAAGGGATAGAGTCTTCCTAAAGGTGTCTCCCGTGAGAGGGGTAACCAGATTTAGGAAGAAAGGGAAGATGAGCCCTAAGTTCATCAGTCCTTATGAGGTCTTCGAGAGAATTGGAGAGGTGGCCTACATACTAGCACTTCCTGGTGAGTTGGAGAGAGTCCATAACGTCTTCCATGTCTCCCAGTTGAAGCGGTATGTTCCCGACCCGTCCCATGTTCTGTAGCCGGAGGTGCTGGAATTGGAACAGAACTTATCTTACGAGGAGTACCCTATCAGAGTCCTAGACACCAAGACCAGAGAGACCCGATCGAAGTCCACTCGAATGGTCAAGGTGCTATGGTCAAATCATGGGACCAAGGAGACAACGTGGGAGGCTGAGGGAAAATGAAGAAGAAGTACCCATAGCTTTTCGAGCAGGTAACAGTTTAAGATTTGAGTCAATGTATAATTTGGGTTTAGTGTTTCAGAAGCAGTTTTTGTTTCAGGAGATGGTTAGGTTTAGCTTCGAGGGTGAAGCTTTCTTTTAAGGGGGATGAGATGAAATACCCATGAAATTTGAGTTAGAATATGGATGCTATATAATAGAATTTAATGAATTAGAAGTTATATTAGCACGTATATGATATGGTTGGTTAGTCGAGAGTAATATTAATAAAGGCCCAGGGAAGCTAAACGATTCTCTTATATTATTTCCCCCCCTCTTCCTAAAATAATTATAATTGTTTACAATTCCCTTATTCTTACCGATATTATTAATATGTACCTTCTGTAGACGTTACAACGTTTTTAATCCTAGGAGTTCAATTCCGGTTTTACTACTTCCAAATTAATTACTCTTAATTCTAAGAGTTGATTCTAACTTTACTTCTTCCAAATTAATTATAAACCCTTATTCTTCTCCCAGTTTATTATATTCTAGCATTCTTCTAATGTAACGACATTCCTTTTTGTTAGAGATAATGATTTTGTTTTATTTCTACTTTTGTTATTTCTATTTCCCTCTTATATCAAATAAATATTTTAAACTTTCTTTAGATAATCACGCACGTCTTTATCTCTTCACAACGACTAAACTTTCTTTTCTTATTTAATTTCCATTTAGTAATTACTCCATCTTTTCTGATCCGTTGAATCTAGAACTAATACAAAAATTATTATTTACAACATTAGTTATTCAATCTATCTCTTAAATTATTTACAACATCGATTATTTCTCTTTCTTTTCTAAATCAATTGTATTTAGTACTTAATAATATCATCCCTCTCTTATATAATCATTTCTATTTATAAACACGATCTACCTCAAGATCTCCCTAATCCTCATCGCAACGCTATTACGCCCCTTCTCTCCAAACTTCCAAATTCTCGCTCTTTACTTTCTGCTATTGACAAGCTTCTTCCCTGGTGCCGGATTAGGCGGAAGGGTAAGGTTTAATAGTTGGTAAGGATTTGAGATTATTTTGGTTGTGATGTGGTAAGTCTCTGATTGATATCTCTATTCGCAATTCTAGACCCCGAATTCTCTGACGGGCACTACTAGTGGATTGGCTGGCTCGTCTTCGTAGGGGTGGGCGTGTTCAGGTAAACATTTGTGCTCATCGTCGTTTTTCACGTGTGCTTTTGCAAAATATTGATGGATAGAATAAACCCTGATTTGGGAATTTTGGAAGATGGAAACTATTTGTTTCCCCATGTATTATGATTCAATGATTTTTCAATTGGGAATGGTTATTGTTTTGGGAGACTTTCACTGGATGAATTGTTGGATTGTAGGTACATTTATGGTGCTCCATATAAATTGTTAGTACCTTTATGGTGCTCTGTGAAATTATTGGTACAATGTACCCATTGAATATTTGCCTGAAAACACTGATATGCATTTAAGCTCTATGATCACCTCCTTTGGGTCAAAAGTATCTTCTGGTGGGTGTGCACACTTAAGGACTTAGAGTGAGGTGGTAATTTATTGTTGTGGCCCCATTTTGGGTGTCCGTCCATGTATACTGATTATTGGAATCCTGATGAAACTTCTCCCTTGAAATACTTTTGGTGATTATGATTTTGGAAACGTTTCAATTGAATAATATTATTGCGCGTGTTATTAATTTGCAAATGTAAAACGAGTTTCAAAAGGTATTTTACACAATGAGGCAATGTTTACTCAGTTTCACTTATTTGCGCGATCCCTTTGTGCTTTCTGTATCTTGTTATCTGATCGCAGGTAACTATGGCTGAATTGGGGTTTGGGGCAACGCTATCACCTAGTTAGGAAGGATGAATTACTTCTGAGTTATTAAGATGAGTTTTGTGAATTGAATTACATTCATTTGAGTTACAATATTTGGGAAACATTTTGGAATTGATCTATGGTTGGACTGAGCACTCAATGGGTATTGAGTGTGGTGGTAACACATGGCAGTTGTATTTTCGCTGCTATTTGATCAAACCTTTTGCCTGTTATGTTTAGAAGATTATTCTTGATAATCACAACCATGTTAAGGTTTTCATGTGTTGATTTAATTGTTGCTTTCGTTGTGTTATTTAGTGTCTAATGCTATCTAAGTTTATTGAAGTATTTCCCTAACCACTGACATTGATTTCATAAACATTTTGGTGTTTTTTTACTCTGTTTTCATATCGAGAATCGTATGTCAGGATTTGTCCAAACATCCATCCGGACATCAATGTTCGGACAGGCCCCGAGAGTTTATATCAATTTCACTGATTTGTGTGTGTCCGAATATCTGTCTGAACTTCAATGTTCGGACAGCATGCAAGGATGAATCTAACTTGTAAGTCTCAACTTATGTTCGGACACAACGTTCAGACCACGTAAGGATTTTATCAAAATTTGTGTCTGAACTTACATGTTAGGACACATGTTCGGACGCCTTTGGTTTCAACTTTTGACTTGTGTCCGAACTTGCAATGTTCGGACACAAGTTCGGACTCTTTCAATTTCCAGTTTCCTACCTATCGACTTGTGTCCAAACATTAATGTTCAGACACAAGTTCGGACACTTGGTTTTCCTCAGTTTGTTTCTTCTCGGCTTGTGTCCGAACGTCAGACGTCCGGACACAAGTTCGGACAGGTTATTTGCAGTTATTTTTAGGACTCGTTTGAAGTCCGTTTTTGAATCCGTTTGCGCCGTTAGATTTGTATTTTCGCATACTTTCATTTAAGACAAAATCAGGGTTTTACACTCAATTTTAAACTTTTCTTTATTTACTCTTTGACCCCCACTATTTTCTAAGCCTTATAATAACATCCTTAAACTATATATATTATACAATTCTATTATTTTAATTCTAAAACCGACCCCAAAAATTTTAATAAATTACCCACAGATCCTAGGCTGTTTATAATGTTGTTTTCTGCCCAAACTTCCAGAAATTACATTTTTAACCCACTAGTTTCATAAACCTTTTTCCCAACTCCTAATTTTACAATTTTACCCCCTTTAACTTTTATACTTCATAATCTTCTTAATTTAACTCCAACTTTACCCAACTTTTCCTCCATAATTTTAACAGACCCTAGTTCATATTTAATTCCTAATCTTAGCCCACATTTTCCAGATTTACAATTTTTCCTCATAAGTTTTATAAATCTTACATTTTACCTCTAAACTTCCTTAAAATGTTAGATTCAATATTTCTCTCATCCAATTTGGTCAACACTCCAACTATGGTTAAGGTTGAGCATCAACCTACTACCCTGACCATAACTTTTCCATAATTATGAATTTGACCCCAATTTTTCCTAGAATTACCGTTTAGGCCCTTAACTTTACAAAAACTTACCTTTTTCTTCTAAATTCCAATTAAGGCCTAGTTTTTAGCCATATACTATCTTAACCCCCTAGATTTAGTTTATTTACACTTAACTACCCATAATTTACCCTTTTGTACATTAGAACAATATTTAAGTTTATAATCACTTTTAAACTTAACTTTTAACCTTATACTTAAACCAATTTCCACTCAAATTCGTAGGTATTTCACCTTAATATTTTTAGGTGGTTTTAAACTCACCAAACAACCTATAATAATCAGATTTTTCCACCAGATATTATACTAACCCATTTCATAATTTTTAAAGCAATAAAAAGCCTTAAGTGATACATAATAGTGGCCTAAACACATGGCCTTATTACAAATTCAAATGTATAAATGACATAAAAATATTGAATATAACATTTAATTCTCAGCTTTTACCCCCTTTACCCAAAAACCTTTAATTTTTGCATTTTAACCCCTTTTGTTACTTTAATTTATGACATTATAAGTCATTATTTATCAATGTAACTTAGCATAACAAGTTACCCTAGTGTTTAAGTACATTTTTCAGTAAAAAACATTCAATATAACACCATTCATTCTCGGCCCTTAATTACTTTTACAACATAAAATGTCTTAAGACTTAAAAATGGGTTTTAAGTAAACTTACTTGATTCAAAGCTCCAAAAATTCCTTAGACCTCCTTCTCTCTCGGCACTAATTAGGAGATAGATCTAGGTTAGTTTTTAACCTTAAGCACAAGCCTAAATCTTGACCTAAAAGCCTTAAGACTTAGTTAAAGTCTTTACCTTATAAATGTTGATTTTAAAGCCATGTTTGGTCCCCTAGCTCACGAATGCCATATGATATTTCAAGGAGTTGTGGCCATGTTTAAGACAGTAAAAGGTGCATAATTTAGGTCTTGTACATATTCACAAAGTTAAGGAAGTTTTAAAGTATAAAAATGTGCATTAAGGAGAATGCTTTACCTAGAACTCTCCAATGGGTATTACCTTCAATTTCAATAAGATCTAGGAAAATATGAAGATAATTAGATCTTGGGTAGATCTCCAAGTGATAGGAAGTTAAATGACTCAAAATCAAGATTTATGACTTACTTTAGGAGGTTTCTTTGAGTAGGTTTCTCTCCTGATTTTTGCCATGGTTGGGTATGGATGAAGCTTCATTTGACCGAGAAAAGTGAAGAAAAATGGGGTAAGATATGGTGGATTTTCGGACATAAAATAACCCTTAGAAGAATTGGAGTTTTAAAGCACATTTTACCTTATTTTTGTTGTTGAACGTGGTCTAGGTCCACCCCCATGGTTTTGGTGTGTTTTTGAGCTCCTAATCATGTAATATTTGGACATGGAGAGGTGGGAGAACATCAGTTGAAGTTCTAGGTCTTAGAATGGAAGAAGGAACGAGTTATAGTCATTTTTATTACCTTAACTTGCAAGACTTTGAGCTAGATGTTCACCCAAGGTTTTGGACTGTTTCCATGGCCCATGCTCCATTATTTTTTAGTATAAAAGAGAAGAAAGTGATGGGTAGCGATTTGGTGCAAGAAAAATGGAGTTTTGAGGCAAATGTGTGAAATAGGCTTAAAAACCATTAATGGAGCTTGGAGCTTGAAGATGATGAACATGGAGGAGGAAGAAGAAGGTGGACGGCTGAGAGGGAGGAGAAATGTCTGATTTCAAAATGGGGAGCATGGGCAAGAGGAACGAGAGTGAAAGGGATGAGTATTAGAAAGGAAAAAGTCTTTGGTTAGGTGCTTAGGTGTGTAAGCTAGTTGTACTTATTCTTCTTATTTTATTTCTTTGCTGACTTTTGTGTCTTCTTTTCCTTTGCAGCCGGCCAGATCTGCTTTTTGAGGGGAAAAGTTTCAAATTTTGGAACTTAATATCGTAACATTAAAGTTGTACACTTATAACTATGTATATGTGTTAGGTTGTGACATGTGTTATTTCTTGTTCTAATGTGTATGTATAAGTGGTTATTGCGCTTATAATTTGGTTTGACTATATAAAATAATTTATATGATCCTATCACATTGTTTGTGATATTAGTACATGTATTAATGTGTTACATGTTGTATTAATTCTAGGAGTTGTTTTCTCCTTGTTGATGTGAACCTTTAAGTTCATAATTTCATGTGTGGTTTGATGTCCATTTTGGAC
The DNA here is from genome assembly GCA_023374045.1 of Limonium bicolor. Classification (NCBI taxonomy): domain Eukaryota; kingdom Viridiplantae; phylum Streptophyta; class Magnoliopsida; order Caryophyllales; family Plumbaginaceae; genus Limonium; species Limonium bicolor. Next base: position 327,947,864 of record CM041779.1, read on the forward strand.
TATACATATTTATCTATGTATATGTGTTTAGTGGTTGTAGAATTCTATTTTTAATATTGCTAATTAGTCATTATTCTTTGGTGATTAATCACTAATTATTCTCTCCTCATTAATTAATCCCTTATTAATTAGGGTAATTAACGTTTGGGGTATTTTAATCTACCCCCTTAAAAAGACTTCATCCCGAAGTCTTATTCCTAATCAATTGGTCTTAAGAAATCTAGGTCCATGACTAACATCAATCCTAGGGATAAAGTCCCGTATCTCCATATCCCAAAATGCAGCGAGTGCACATACTACCTCATCCTGGTGTAACGAAGGTACACATATCTTATAAACTCAGTGCAATGAAGTGCACTTCCAATGTATCATACAAATACACATATCCACACATGGTAACACAAGTGAACAATACAAAATGCATACATCCACAAATGGTGCCACACAAGTGCACAATACAAACAATACACAAAAAACACCCAAAATCCGAGTGCACACATGTGCACGCCAAAGGGTTCAACCCCCCTTAAAAAGGGTTACACCCCCGTACCCCCCACAAGTATACAACAACAGCTAATCGAAGAGCACTGGATACTTGGCTCTCATGAAGTCCTCCAACTCCCAAATGGCCTCCTCTACATCATGGTTCGACCAGAGAACTTTGACCATTCGGACGGTCTTGTTCCTGGTGTCTCTCGTCTTCGTATCAAGGATGCGGAGTGAAGTCTCCTCATAGGTGAGAGTAGGGTCTAGTTCGAGCTTTTCGGGCTCTAAGATGTGAGAAGGGTGAGGCACATATTTCTTAAGGTAGATACGTGGAACACGTTGTGCACTCTCCCAAGTTCCGCAGGTAGGTCTAGCTTATAGGTTAATGGGCCCACTCACCCCGTGATGCGGTAAGGACCCACATACTTAGGGCTAAGCTTGCCCTTCTGATTGAATCTAAAGATGCCCTTCATCGGTGAAACTCCGAGGAAGACCATGTCATCAACTGCAAACTCAAGAGCTCTCCTCTTAACATCAGAATAGGACTTTTGTCGGTCCTGAGCTGCCTTCATAAACCTCCAAATCTGTAGGATGTCCTCCTTCGTCTGCTCTAAGTACTCAGGCCCTAAAACTGAGTTCTCGCTAGCCTCATCCCAACATAATGAAGTCCTACAGGGTCAGCCATATAAAGCCTAAAATGATGGCATCTGAATCGAGGCATGGTAACTGTTGTTGTACGCAAACTCTATGAGGTGTACCCTATCGATCGAACTCCTATGAAAATCTAAGGAACATGCTCGAAGCATGTCCTCTAAGGTCTGAATGGTCCTCTCGCTCTGACCATCAATTTGTGGGTGGAAGGCCATACTCAACTTCAACTTCGTGCCTAAGGCCTCCTGCACCTACCCTCAAAATCTGGATAAGAATGTGGAATCTCTATCTGATACGATTGTCTTCGGCATGACATGATGCTTGATGATCTCCTTCTGGAAGAGCTTCGGGACCTTCCAAGTGTCCTTCATCGGCATAAACTTAGCCACCTTCGTCAATCGATCCACTATGACCCATATCGTGTTCAGTCCTCTCTTAGTCGGTGGGAGACCAACAACGAGATCCATGAAGATGTCTTTGAACTTTCAGCATGGAATAGGCATAGGCTGCACTAATCCACCCGGTCTCCTATGCTCAAACTTGACATTCTGACAAGTCAAGCATCGGGTCACAAACTCAACCACATCCTTCTTCATCCCACTTCACCCGAAATGGACCTTCAAGTCCTTATACATCTTCGATGACCCGGGGTGGATGGATAAGGATGAGCAATGTGCCTCCTGAAGTATTTTCTCCTTCAAATCTAGAGAAGACTCAGGGATACACAATCAGCCATTCAATCTGATCATGCCGTCATCACTAAGACTGAAGTCATACTTCTCACCCTCGAATGTGCCATCAATCAGCTTCTGTCTAATGCTCTACATATACTGATCAACCTTCTGGGCGCTCTGAATCTCATCAATCAAGCTGTTGCCCACTAGTAATACGCATAAGAAGTGAGCTCTATGGCTCAATGCATCGGCGACCATGTTCACCTTGCCATCCTTGTATTTTAGAACCATGTCATAGTCCTTCAAGAACTCGACCCACCATCTTTGTCGCATGTTTAGCTCCTTCTCCGTGAAGAGATGCTGAAGACTCTTATGATCGGAATAGATGGTGACTGTCACTCCATATAGGTAGTGGCGCCAGATCTTCAGTGCAAAGACCACAACGCCCAACTCTAGATTGTGAGTGGGATAGTTCTCCTCGTGGTTCTTCAACAGTCGGGATGCGTAGGGGACGGCCTTCCCTAGTTGCATAAGCACAAACCCAAACCGTGACCAGATGCGTCCCAGTACACCTCGAATCCGTCGGTACCCTCGAGGATGGCGAGTACGGGTGCTGACGTCAGAAGATCCTTCAGTATATGGAATGATCTCTCGTAATCGTCTGTCCATGAACTGGGGGTCCTTTTTCATAATGTTTGTCATGGGTTTGGCCACTCTGGAGAAGTCCTGGACGAATCTCTGATAATACCCGGCCAACCCTAGGAAACTACGAATGTCTGTCATTGTCTTTGGCCTTGACAAACTCTTTACTGCCTCTATCTTAGCTGGGTCAGTTGATATGCCGCTCGTAGAAATGATGTGGCCTAAGAATGAGACGCCACCTAGCCTAACCTTACACTTCGAGAGTGTTAATGTTATTTTGATCGGCAAACTCTGTCCAATACTGACGCCCACTACAAGGTTAACCTGAAGCGATGTCTACCGGTCTTGAACCGAGAAATAAGGAAGAAAATAGCAAGGAAGAAAATAGAATATCTCAACAAGATTTTATATATCTATTAAAGATAAATAAAATCTTATGCGATAGTTCATTATTCGATTTTCTTAAAGCTATATATGAGGAAAGAAGACTAAGGTTAGGGTGTGTTTTTTGAAACTGGGAAAACTCGGGCGAGTGCAACTGTGAGGATTTGGGCAAACACGTTGTAAGTGCGATTCACATTATAGAGTTACATATCTGAAGTTACGAACGGGGTAGAACTTCAGGTTATAGCTGTTGAGGAAGACAACTTCTCTCAACATGATTTGAGTTTGGCGTACTCGTGAGATTGTAGGGAAGAACTTCACTACGTGTATACCTTGTATCAAGTGTGACACGTGACAATTAATATTAGTTATTTAAATTCAACTACTGTCAATACTGTTTGGTTACTCTTTATCAGTTCCATACTCACCCGGTAGGGTTCTACAATTGGTATCTGAGCAAGGTTACCCTCTAATTCGAAGAAACTTCTTCGGGGTTGATCGTGATGAATTCCTACTGTGTCAAGCCGCCAAAGTTGACAAAGTTCAACTACACCAGTTGGTGTGAACAGATGGAGGATCAGCTGATCTCCATCAATATATAGCTATGGGACGTAGTGATCGAAGGTGACTGAAGCCAAAATTTGAGCAGGATGAAGTCACCAAAGAAAAACCGAGATCCAGTTGGAGTGAGAATGATAATAAGTTGATAAGCAAGAATAGACAAGCTCGAAGGGTTATCATGTCATCACTGTCAGATTCAAACTAACAGAAGGTGTTAGGCTTGCGCACTGCCAAGGAGGTTTTGGAGTTTCTCAAAACCGCATATGCTGGAACAGACTCTGTTAAAAAGGCTAAAGGCAAATAGCTCAAAAGGCAGTTTGACAACTTCAAGATGTTAGAAGGAGAGACTATCTCAGAAACACTTGAAAGATTTGATAAGATACTGTGTGAGCTCAAAACTGTCAGAATGGTTCACGACAATGATGTGGTCAATGAATTGTTCTTGATAGTTTGTGTAAAGATTGGTTAAACTTTACTACACTGTTGGAATCCACAAAGGATTTATCCAAGTTATCCTTTGAAGAGTTGGATCAGAACTGATGGTATACGAAGGGAAGATGAGAGCAGAGCTTGTAAGTTTAAGTGTTAGCAAGGATTTAGCACTGAAAGCCAAGAAAACCTCGAGTGAAAAAAAAAAAGAGGATGAGGAGAGGATACAAATGAGGATGAGGAGATTACCATGATAGCCAATGGAATAAGAAAGATATTTGGTGGAAGACAAGGTTCTAGGTCAAGGGGTTTGATAAATTCAAATTGAAGAAAGATCAAATTATATGTTTCCGGTGTAACAAACCAGGACATGTAGTCAAGGACTGTACACTAAAGCCTAAGGATAATTTTGTGACAAAGTCAAGAAGTTTACAGAAGCTGCAGTAGCGGCATGGGGGCAGGACGTCTCTGATTCAGACTCAGAAACAGAAGAAACAACATAGGTGTGCATGACGGCAGTAATAGACGAGAATGAAAACGTCAGTGTGATGTCAGACAGAAACTTCTACATGATCGCAAGCGAAGAATGGCAGGAGGTTCTAGAAGCGGATGAGGTAAGTCCTAAACTCATTAAAGATGCTTTTAATTCTTGTCTAAGAAAGATATTTTTAATTTGTTAACTTCTGCTGTTACAAAGATTAAGATGCTAGAATTAAAATTGTCAAAATTAGAGGTATCTGAAGAAACTGCTGTTGAATCCCAAACTAAGGAAAATTCTCAGATAAAGTTTGTAAAACCTTTAATGGAGAGGATCGAGAGTCTACCCGAATGGGTACAAACTGAGTTTAGATCTCTTCAAGAAGGATGTGAAAACTTAAGAAGGGAAAATGAGGCAATGACAAATGATTTGTCAAAAATCATGAGAGAAAAGGAGAGATCCATGCAACAAAATCCAGTCTGGTACACAGGAAAAGCAGATCTAACACGAATGTTAACTGGGAAGAAAAAGGTTTGAAACACCCGTTTACACACCTGTGAGGAAAACTTCAAACTTCAAAAAAACTACATCTGAATACTTCTGTCAGTACTGTCATAAACATGGTCATAGTATAGTTTTTTGCAGAGTTTTAAATTCCAGAAGTACACGTCGTGCACCAAAAACTTTCTCTTCCAGACGTACACGTCATTCACCAAAAACTTTCTCTCAGTCCAGGACTCATAAAAATAGAAACAATCTTTCTAGTCCTCGAAAAATTGTGCCCAAACAAGTCTGGGTACCTAAGGCTAACAAATGATGTCTATTCTAAGGCACTAGCAACCACCCAACTTGAGAACTGGTGGTTAATGGATAGTGGTTGCTCAAGACAGATGAGTGGTGATATAGAAAAATTTAATACTCTTGTTGAACATCGAGGAGAGAAAGTAACTTTTGGAATCAATGGCAAAGGGCGGATAATTGGAATTGGCACGATTGGTAAAGAATATTGCAATGATCAAGTTAGTCTTGTGAAGGGCTCAGTCATGATCTACTTAGTGTCTCACAAGTATGTGATAAGGGTCCATCAGAAGTCATCTTTGATTCCAACGGTTTTCAAATTTGTAACAAGGTGACTCAGGAAGTTTTGCTACAAGGTTGCGGAGTAGGAAATCTTTACATGGTGGATGTCAATGATCAGAATGATTTAACTTATCTCATGGTCAATGATGATGATGATCTACTGTGGCATCGAAGATTAGGACATGCACATCATCAGCTAATCAACAAACTAAGGCTAAAAGACTTAGTAAATGGGTTACCATAGAAAAGGCTTGACCATAATACAATCTATAAAGATTGTGCTTTAAACAAACTTACTCACATTTCTCATGCTTCAAAGAATGTGGTCAGCAGTACCAAGACCCTGGAACTGCTGCACATGGATGGATGGGGATGGATGAGCCCAAGAACAGTGCAAAGTAGGTATGGGACAGAGATAGATACCATACTGTAGTTAGTTGAGGACTATTCAAGGTATACGTGGATCTTCTTACTTCATCACAAGGATCAAAACCTTAATGAACTCACAATCTATTGTAACACCCCTACCGCTAATACGTCATTACCATCCAATCACTTCATACTTCCCTAGTCACGCAGCAGATACTTACATACACAACGGTGGGTGATACAATGCCACTAGCCACCCACGTGACTAACAAGGCTTACTACTACTTACAGCATCGGTCTGATGGACCGGAATATCCGAGTACTACACGAATATAGTACACACTCCCATTACCAACTGAGTACTACAATACTACATTCAATTCAATACTCACAATTCAATACAACATACCGAGTTTACTAAGATCTAAATACAAATACATATACAACAATTCTTTTAAGTCATACATACTCATTAAGAGTCTAGCTTCTACCCATTCCTCACAACTACATACTTGTAATTACATAGTGGTGTACCCCTTGGTACACTTCTACAACAAAGGTCCTCACACTTAAGCTTTTGCTTGTCCTCAAGCAAATAAGGAGTGTAACTATCTCTAAGCCGTAGTATAAAACCAGATTAAATAAGTGTAGAAGAGAATTTAGACAAAGTGACAATTGAACGAATAATTCTGCTCTCAGAAGTAGGTTTTTGCAAACAGTGAAAAATAGCAATTTTATAAAAGCATAGATAAACTAGATTGCAGAATACAAGTTAGATTAGCCTGGGATTTTCCTCCAATTTCAGTTTTCTAACCCGGGATGACAAGGGGTGTTAAGTAATGCCTTATTCCGCAATACCTTTCAACACCACGTACTCATGTTTATAAATAAGAACTGCAATTTATTGCTTTCATTTTTTTTAATGCAAAAATGTATATACAAAACAAACATTTTTTTATATATTGCATTATTTTTCTGTACCCCAGACTTTTCTCTCTATTCTTGTAGCGGTATTGGGTCTTCTATCCCAGATCACGAGACCTTAGGTAGATAGGTGTTAAGGCACCCCAGAGGACTTAATAACCGGATAGACGAGGCCTGTTTTTGGTTTAGAAAAATTTATAAACAGCGGAGTACCTTGCCTTTATCCTTTTCTTTCCTAACTTTCCAATCATTTCCAAAATCCCAAGCTAAGCTAAATTGGTTTTTACAATTAGCAGATCTATCGTATTTTCAGTGAAAATAGAGTATTTTGATTAAAAATAGTTTTATACAAACTCCTTTAAACAAAACGATTCTTAGTTGTCACTTGGCTTAATTTCAAACACTTCTACAATTATTTTATCTCATTTTTTTCTTAATGTTGGCATTTAGAGTAGCAAAAAGCGAGTGTGGCATTAACGAACAACTGGCATATTTTCAGGAAAATGTCTCTACCTCCTCACACTTGAGAGGAGCAATGTCCTCATTGTTCAAAATAAAATCAAGAAAAGAACCTTTCAAAATATGTCAGACTCATGAACGATTAAATTTTTAATAATGAAGCTTTAACGTAAGATTGTTGAACATTAATATAATAAAGAAGGAACTGAGATTCCCCTGGTATTGTAGAGTGAGGAAGGTGCTCTTCCTCACACTTAAAGCTTTGGCAGGGGTGGAACGTTCCTCACACTTAAGTTCACGCAAGTGTCTAACCGGGGAGATATCAAAATTGCCAGAGCAACTTAGGTTGCTTTCCATATATGAGTTCAGCTATATGTTGAATATAGAATTTATTTGGAAAAGAAAGACCTGTATAGCCAGCAGAACTCAAGTGGCACCAAAAATAGCAGTCAATTCCACCAATATAAAATACATAAATATAAGATGTAGATGGAGTAAGTGGAAAACATAAATAAAAATGCATTGCATAAAATAAAAGCATTAGAAATATAAAAAGATAGGTGAACTGTTACCTCTTGATTACAAAAAGTAAGACAAGATTAAAACAATACGAGTCTACAATAAGTTAGTGAACAAGAGAGATATATAAAACTAAATAAAAGGAAAGAGATATCATTGCGGTGGCTGTGGTGGCTGCTGTGGTCCCTGGCCTATCTGAGCGAGGAGATGCTATATGAGCTGAGCCGTCCGATCCTGCTGCTCATTCATCCGTGCAAGCTGCTGAGCTGTCTGTGCATGCAAAACCTCACTCCGGTCTAAGCGCTCTGTCATATGTGTCTGGGCCTCACGGAGCGCAGTCTGCTCAGTCAGCATCCTCTACTGTGTCTGCTCAAAGCTCTCAAACCGCTGGTGCATCTGCTGCTGCATCTGATGTAAGCCCTGAAGCTGAGTCTGCAGCTCTGACGGGATAGGAGGTATCAGAACAGGGGCTGGAGCCTGCATCATGGTGGTCGTTGGTTCGGAGGGCTCAGCTCCCTGTGCTGTGGAAGGTGGCTCGGGATCAGCTGAAGGTGTAGCTCCTGTAGTAGCCCCTGCTGCAGTGGAGGATCCGGTGGAAGACATGCCAGTGCGACCTCTGACCCAGGTACCGTCATCTAAGCGCATGAAGCCTCAGCGCCTCACAGTCTACAATGTGACTGGGCGCTCTCCCGTCTGGAGCTCTAATCCATGTGAGGCGCCCTCTGGAAGGACAGAGCAAAGGTGGTGCTGGATGAAGAAGGGAAAAATAGGCGTGATCTTCTTCTTCTTCGTTTGAAGATAGTACACCACCTTATGTAGTTGGCTAAACATGATGTGTGGAATAGAGACGCGCTGAGCGGGTGGAGATGGCGAGAGGAAGTAGTCCAATAAAGCACAATCCTCATCAGAAGCATCGATCGCGGAATGGGGCCAGATCTGATGACTAAGGATCTCTAAGAGTAGTCTCTGTAGCAAGGTGGGGAAACTCGTGAAAGGGAGGACATTCTTGTCCTCCTCCCCTCTACGTCGGGTCGTCCGACCTACATCCTGGAGCCACCTCGTCTTTGATCTGCGCAGGTGATCCTCTGTAAATCCTCTGATAAGGTCTGGGCTATCCGGAATCTGCAGTATAGTACAGAAGGACTCTGGTGTGATCTCGACGGGGAGTTGGCGGATGAAAGAAGTAATCCTCTGGTTACCCGTTTGGGCATTCGCACAGTACTCTCTAACCATGGCTGGAAAGAAGAGTCCCTCACCCATCTTTAGGACCCGTGAAAGTCTAAAACTAGCAAACAGGGTGTCCACCCCTGTGGCCTCGATCACATCAGGTGCTACTCGCCTCTCCATCACAAAATCCTTACCCTGATCATACCAGGCACGAGCCTCCGCTGATATAAATCCATCCTCCCGTAGAGTAGGCTCGGGAGGAGGTGCAGAAGAAGATGAAGCGCCCTCGGGCCTTCCACCGCGAGGGGTGTCACTGATGCGTGCAACACTTCCACCACGAGTGCGAACCATACTAATGAATTTTGAAATTGAAATGTAACTAAATAGTAATAGCATAAAAATTAAATCAATGCTCACAAAGAGCATTAATATCCGGCATAAACAACTTAGATTTTTTTTATTATTATATACACGTCCGGGTCTGGGGGGCCAGATGCAAGGCCGGACGCCAGCCCGGACAGAGCGAAGAACCCTAATTCAAACCCGTTTCCAGATTTTTGTCGATTTCTCCTGAATCCACACAATATTGACACAAAATTCGCAAACCTCGCCCACAAAGCACAATATTATCAGCGTAATCTCATAATCTCATGTCTAATCTACTTATTTTGTTGAAATTGCGAATCAATTTAGGAAATCTGAAAAACCTGGTTTGAGAATTCGTTCTTCGTTTGAGAGCGATGGTTGTCGGTGGTGACCGTGGTCGTCGGCTTCGGAGCTGCGGTGTTGGCCTTGGCTGCGCGTCGGTGGTGGAGCGGCTGTAGCGGGGTGGTGGTGCTGCTGTGGCGGGCGGCGTCGCCGAAGGAGGAGGCGTCGGGTTCAGAGGTAGAAGAAGAAGAATTAAAAAAAAAATCGGGAGCGCAAGACAATTTTTATTGTGGGTGTCCGCTCTGTGTTCGTGCAAATATGGGCGGACGCCTCTAGTGGCGCGCGCTGTTCTCGCATCCGCGGTTCTGTCCGCACAAATATGGCCGGACGTCTCTAATCCTATCTTTAGTCGTGTCCGCCCAAATGTCCACGGACGTGACACGGCAGTAAGGCTAGCGCGTCCATGTCATTGCCTCCTTTCTTGCGTCCGGCCTTTTAAGGTAGGACGTGAGTTCCGTTTCTTTTTTTTTCGTATAGCATGTCGGTATTTGTGAAGCCGGACACGGCTAAACTTCATTTTTTAAAATTTTTGTTTATAAAATTAGACAAATTAATTATTTAGCACACATGAAATATAATAATAAATGGTAATCCGAAATTAAATAAACTTTAAGAGAAATAGAAATAAATGCAGTTAAGTAAATAAAAATAGTAAAATAAAATAAAGAAAAAGGACAGAATTAAATTGCTGGAATTTAAATGACAAGGGTATTTAAATGACAGTAATTTAAATGACAGAATTTAAATGACAGAAATTAAATGACAGAAATTTAAAGGACAATGGGAATTTAAATGACTGGAAAATAAATAACTGAAATTAATGCGATATTTAAATTGCTGGAATAATTAAATGATAGAAATTAGTAGAAATAAAATAAACAACAAACAAAATAATATAAACAAAATACTATAATATAGCAAGTGAATTATCCGGGGCTTAGGGACTAGAATAAATCAAGTCCCCGGCAACGGCGCCAATTTGCAAACTGTAAATTTGACCTATAAAAAGCTAAGAAATAATCTTAGAAAATAATAAATCAAAAGACAGTCGGGTTGTAAATATTCCGGTCATTGTAGTAGAGGTTGTGAGACCAGGTATCGAACCGTGGGACTATGTGAAAAATAATCTAATCCTACCGAAGGCAGTAAATCGGGGGTTTTGTTTTTAAACAAATTATAAATAATAAAATAAGCAGATAAAGTTGACTGATAAAAAGATTAATTAAAAGAAAGATAAAAAGCGGGACTCCGGGTTCATGTTATACTCGTCTGATTAATTATGCTAATCTACCGGTTGATTAAGAATAACTTGCCAAATTCTTTTTAGAGTCTTAAGGACTAAATCCTAGAACTTGAAGACCTCGTTTACCAGAACATGCAAGGTCTGATATGGACTCAAGCAAAACACATGTAAACGGCTAAATAAAAAGAAATATATTTTGCATCTGAAATACTAGACCTCCTCAATCCGATTCAGTTTTTCCTCAGACATAACAATTAATACGACCTATCTGTTTATCACGAATCTGATCATAATAGATTTTGTAAAGCAATTCACTAAACTCATGAAATTTATTAAAAAACGAGAGCATAACATTAATTGTATCAACGTATAATTAATTTAAAACCAGTAAAATATATTGCATAAATAATACAAACTCATGATAACCATTCCCGGAGTATAAATATTCTAGCCTAGCATATTGAATAGATAAACAGAAACAAGAGTCGTAGAAATCATATGTAGTCGACTCCTGGATTTGTTCTGCTATTTGTATACGTCGGACTAGAGGTGGATATGGTGGAATGAAAAGAAAACAAAATGGAGACGACGGGAGAAGAGAAATGGGATGGACGTGTGGTTTGTGGTGTAGTGGAGCCGATGGGCTCTGGTGGATTGATGATGGCTAGATCCCAGTTTAGTAGAGAAGGAATGGGTTTATATCAGAGGAATTTGAAGAAGTAGACAAGGAGGGCGGTGTAGTAGGTGAGAATGAACGGTGCATAATTGAAGAAAAACAAAGGTGGCGGTGTCGACATGCGTCCGTCTTGCGTCCGCCCATTAATACCCGGACGTCTCTAGCGCTTGTCCGGCCTTATTTCATCGGACAGGCCATAGTGTGTGTGTGTCGTGTCCGGGTTTTCTTCCACGGACGTGACTATGGACACGGTCCTTGGTTGCGTCCGCCTCTCTGGCCACGGACGTGACTATGGACACGGTCCTTGGTTGCGTCCGCCTCTCTGGCCACGGACATGACTAAGTTCCTTTGTCCGTGTCGTTTTAATCGTTTTAATCCCCGTTTGTTGCTTTCGAAAGCTTATGAGATTATATATCCATTTATATGGCTTTTTCCTACATTTAACACATATAATACATCAGTTCATATCAAAACATAATTCTAGGAAAAACACAAGATAAGTGAGAAACATTACTTAAAATGCTGCAAATTATAAGGTGATTAAACCTTAATAAGTCTATATGTTTCACACTTATCAAAAGGCTACAAGCCTTATACCATTCTTTACTATCTACCATTCTTTTCTAGCTATCTAAGCGTAGCGACCGGTCTCTTACCTTAACCTTAACTGCTTCGGTACCTGTACAATAAAAACGTTGCCCCTAGGGGCTCAGCTTACGCTGCATATGACTTCCGCATACCCCGCGTACTAGCGAGGGTACGCCGACCACTTGGTCGAATACATGCAGTTCATTTTACAAATACATACATACATGCTTTCATTCGTAATGCTACAATACTACACAAGGAATACATACATACACTTCAACACATACAAGGAAGACAATACAAGTCAACCAATACGTACTTACCCTTACCACAATACGCTTACACCATACATACACAATACTTGTTAGCTCCTTTTTGTCCACCCGGGTTAATCGGGTGGAGATTACTCTTTTACTCGGGGTCAATGACTTATACCAGCCAAGACCATTACTCATACAATACTTTACTTACTTACTACTTACTCAAGTTAAGTCGTCGGGACCTCCGGGCAGGGACTACACCGTCCCACCACTGGGCTTTACTGTGGCTCACTAATCCAGGACGCTACCCATTTAAGGGGTTTGGGCCGTGGAAAAGATTAAAAGCCAGGAATCGGATCCAACCTCTTGTGTCTCCTCATCTTCACACGTGGCCGAAACTATATCGGACTACTACTCATTCCAATTTACTCAATACTTACGTTAGGAGTTAGGTAGTTAGGAATTAGTAGAAGTCACACATCCAAGCCATACAACAATACATTACTTACATCCACATCCATACAAGCTACATTACATTACACAAGTACACTACAAGGTACATACACACTCCATCTTCATCCATTCATTTCATGAATTATACAAACTAAATGTTCAAGGCAAAATAGCAAGAACAAATATAAACAAGCACAAGTAAGTGCATTAAAGTCCAATTCATGCATTTATCTTATTTAGGTGATCAAATAAGCACACAAATCGGGGTAACCAGGGTAGGATACAGAGCATGAAGAAATCATACCTTTCACCGGGTTTCCTTTACCGTGTGTCCTCACGTTCCTTTGGTTCACACTCGTTCCTCGAGTCCTACTCTCGAACCTCCGGCTACATGCCAAATGGTTCTATTAATACTAAACATTTAGGCATATACATAATTACTACTCCTGTACTTACCCCGTTGTCCCGTTATTTCGGTTTAACTTAATGTTCTAATATTCACAACTTTCTTACTTACTTCTCAAACTTGTTTATACCTTTAATGATCCTTAAACATCAATAATCAAGTACTAATTATCTTATACTATCATTATCATTCATTACCTTTCCTTAGAACCCATTTAACAAGCTTAGAATTCATTTTTGGTGTTGGTTCGGGACCTTGTCCGGGTCCTTAGTCCCGGACCAACACTGGTCCTAAGTCTCGGGTTATTTTTGGTTGTGGTCCGGGACATCATATGAGAACCAAGTCCCGGACCGTTACTTGGGGTGAACTCTCATCAGAATAATCAGGGTAGCCCGGGACCTCAACACAGAGCTAAGTCCCGGACCATACAAGGCCGTCTACTCTTGGGGTGTTTTTAGGGGGTAGTTCGGGACTTGGTCCTGGACCTAAGTCCCGGACCATAGCAGGTCTGTTACAGAAATTGCATTTTTCTTCCTCTATTCAATTCCTTTCTTTGCCCAATCAATTCCCAAATGTTCCTACACTTAATCCCACATGTTTAAGCACCTAATTAAGCTTCTAAACATGCTCAAATCCATTACTAACTTCCTACTTCTTTTCATAGTAATTCACACACTTTACCTTCTACATTTCCCTTTCAACACTTATACAAATCCTCCCTAGTTTTGTTTTGCTACAGATTTTGGTTCTTACTTCCTCCATACATAGTTTCACCTCCTAATCCATTTCCAAGGCCTACAATGCATTACCTTACCTCTTCAAGTTCAACAATCATTTTACTAGGTCTTGCACACTAGTTTTTCCTAGTTTCACCAATACATTTCAACACCTCTTGCTACAGATTTTGTACCCTTTCATTCTTATACCACCACTATCAATCCATAGTTACTAAACATCTCTACTAACTCCAATACACACCTTGGTTCTCCCATTCACCAAGTCATCCATAAATGCACATTTCCCACTAATATTTTGCCATAGTTCACCTACAATTCTCACTTATCCATACACATACTTTCTCACCAAATTCATTTCTATTCTAGCCACACCCATACAAGGGTCCTACCAGCAATCAAAACAATCTCAATACACCAGTACTTCCTCAAATAACAATACTTATACACATACACAATTCATTTGGCTCTAAGGCCTACAATTCAAATACTAGCTCATAAATACTCAAACTTTCACAACTACAATACTAATACAATTATTTGGGTTCATTAATTAGTTTACCCATTCCCATTACTCTAATGCATTTAAAATTTAGCATTAAGAAGGAGCTCTTACCTTAAGCTCTTAATTTCTCCTTTTCTTTTCCAATTCTCCTTCTTCTCTCTTTCTTGCACATAATCGGTCACATGGGGAATGGAGTTGCCAAACTCCATTCCCATTACCCAAGGAACAAAAAAAGGATATAATTAACATACGAACCCTTAGTTTAATGCTAATTCATAGAAATGTTTAGAACACTAATTCTAGGGTTTACCTTGTGGAGCTTTTAAGAGGGGTTATAGCCCTTGGTTCAAGAAGGTGATTCCACCACCATTGCAAGGTTGAATTGATGCTCAAAAGAGAGAGAGAGAGAAAATAGGGCATTACAAAGGGGTAGAAATTGGTTACAAAGAAAGATGGGGAAAACATGAGTTTTTCATGTAGATTTGTTCCTTAATGGAGAGAGGAGACTCCAAGCTACACATTGATGCTATTTCCTCTTTGAATGGGGAAAACCCATGGAGACGAACTTCCTCATTTTGAAATTCTAAAAAGAGGGAAGTGTAGAGAATGATGAGGGGAGTAAGAATATGTAGTTATTTTTTGCATTTGGAGGTCACATGGGGCTAGAGCATGAAGAAGAAGAGGAGAAGCCATTGTTGTTCTCCTTGGAGCTCCAAAAGTCACCAGCACAAGGGAGGAGGAAGAGAGAGAGAGAGTACGGTGGGGAGAAGGAAGGAAAGAGAGAGGTGAGTGAAATGAGAGGTGAGAGAGTATGTGAGCACCTTTTTTACTTTTTCCCCCCTTTTTAGTTTTGACTTCTTATTTAATAAGCTAGCTTTGTGTGAGTGTGTGAGAGGGCTACTCTCTAATAAAACCGGCCCTATACATTAATACCAGTTGGAGCTTTTTTCGTCTTTTACAGAAAACGCTCGTTAATTCACCCGGTTTTGGTACTATTCACTAACCGGGCCCGTTTTCCGGAATTTTCTCGTTTCTTTAATTTTATTGGTTATTGAGCTTCCATTAATGCTTAATTATTTTTATTTAATGATTTAAAATTTTTACGGGTTCGTTTGACCACTTAAAGTCATGTTTTCGGGTTTTCTCGAAAAACGTGCGCTAAAGCTCTATTAGCGTTTTAATACATTATTTGGATCCGTTTTCTTCGGGAGTTGTTCCCATATATTATTTAGGCCTTATTAAGCCTTTAGAATCGATATAATACTCTAACCGAGGTCTCATACCTCCTATGGTTTTTTAACGCTTATTTAGCGTTTTTCGCTTTTTAAGCGTTTCTTTATTTCTTTTGGATTTATTTTTCCTCACCAATATTACTTAGGTATCATTAGGCCCTTAAATACATGTTAGAATTATTTTAATCGCCATATTTAAGTTCGGGGTATTTCAATCTACCCCCCTTAAGAAACTTTGTCCTCAAAGTTGCTGAAGGTTATAGGATTACTATACTTACTCATCCATCCACCTCTAATACTAAAGTCGTACATTCCTCCTCCTTACAATTCCCAAATCCGTTACTCAAGGTTCTTCATTCCATACCATACAAGTATACTACAATCATTCCGATCCGCATTACTACCAACCATCTGGTTCCACATTACAAGGTTTATACATACATACAGTGCAAAGCTATCCCCAAAGCAATGCAGTACACACTACAATCCCGCAGGCACTCAGGTCCTCTAGGCACATGACTCCTCTATGTCCCGCTGCCCTTAGAATAATACAACATGATATACTACTACGGTTCTTCGGTATAAGCTTCCAACAAATTCTCAATCTCCTGTCTAAGGGAAATTCTTCCACAACTACTAATTAGATTTTTTTTCCTAAAACACACAACTTCAAATTCCGGTTTATGTTCATTACATCTATTCTATGCGTGATTCTTGTGACCACTTGAGGAGAGCTTCAATAATCATTCGACCCTGATGAGATCAGCATCAGTGTTGAACTATCTTTCCACCCCAATTTGTGTTTGGTTTCCCTTGATCTGATCAGGATTAAGTTCGACTTCCCACATCAGTTTCAAACAAACAGATAATTCGATTATTTCCATTTTCTATCTTCTTACTCTTCTTAGTCATAATTACCAATTCATACATCTCCAAAGGATGGAATTCAGTCCATCAATCATGCTCACTCTACTTCCAAATACTTTACTTCGAGATTCAATGCCTAAGTGCTCATTTCATCGACCTTTGCTACTTTCATTCATTACTCTCCATTATCTCGGATATTCTAACTAAGGAATACCGTACTTATGAAATTCAGTTGTCCTCAATTTACTTCCAATAACATACCTACGAATACACTACTCATGGGCTTCGTTCATCTACACCTCTTAATCAATTCGTACTATTTCTTTGAAGGATACCATACTTGTGGAGCTCCGTCCACTACTCATTCTTAATTCCTCAAAATATCTTCTGGGTTCTACATCGGTTTTATACCGACTCATGTTATGGTATTTGCATTTATCATGCCTAATTACCACAATTACAATATGAATGAATACATATGTTTATTTAACATAAGTACCAATCATTAATTCGATTCTCATTTGTGCTATGCACATTATAGTTTATGTGTTTTATATGTGACACTTACATTAAGCGGTTTTCGCTCTACCCCCCTTAAAAGGGATTACGCCCACGTAATCTACCATATGTTATTATTGAACATTGGTTCACTCAATTTCGGGCATTCTGAAGCATTTTAGCTTCCCTGCGGTCTATTATATAATGTACTCTGGTCAAAGGGTCTTAACCATACTAATGGTTTAGCCCTTGCACCAAGAATTCCTATTAGAGTTTATTTAACTTCTAGTTAATTCGGTTCTAGCCTATTAGGCTTCAGGGCATTAATAGCCCTTCTCTCATATTTACTATGTACGTTAGCCTCTTAGCTAGGGCCCACTAGCTTCTACTACGCGACCCTGATAACCTTAGTGCTTAATTCGCTCTTTGGTTATTCTAGATGTGCTACTCATCGCCTTTATCCCTCTATTATGGAAATAAGGTTTACTAACAAGTGTGGTATTCTTTTACCGTGCTTGAACTCAATGAGTTTAGATTATAACCAGCTCTCTGGCCATCTATTATACATACTATTTGTACTACCACTATTATTCACTAAGCTCCTCCGACTTATTGTCGGGCGAGGTTAAGTCACTACCTGCTTGTAGTGCTTCCTCTGTTGCCAATAGTTTCTGAATTATACCAGTTCTTCTGGTTCAGTACAAGTGTTCTTACTTGTATGACCTTGCATTTTCTATGCGCCGGCCCTAATGACTTTCTCACGTCTTCATTCACCTTTTATTCCAATGGAATTCACATCTCGTGATTGTTAGTGTGTTTTACACTCTTCGTGCTTCTTTGGCCTTAGGCCGCATGGTTTGTTGCTAAGCTTGCTTAACTGGCTTTTGCCATGTCCGTTGGTGAAAAGAAGAGTTTACTACGGTTTACATTTTCCATATTCCTCGCTATCCCACTAGATCATTAGCTGCACAAGTGCAATACCAAAACACTCAGTCATACAGAGTGCAGAGGCGTAAACACTTGGCAGTAAGTCACTTATGTGATAGGAATGAATATTTCTGTCTATCATCTAGTACTTACAACTCCGTGTCATTGTCTAACTACTTCCTCATAGCGGTCGCTTATTGCGCACCATATTCTTACGCATTATACAACATCGTTTTTACGGTAGTTGTTACTGTGGTAGCTTATCTTTATTCATTACCGTTGTCGTTGGCACCATTTCCTTATGGTGTGAATACCCCGAGGGTTTCCTACGAACGTGTGCATGACGGTTGTCGTAGCATACCGCAATGTTATTATCTTCCCAATGAGGAGATATTTTATTTCACTTTAGGTTCCATGTGTAGGTTAGCTTACCTCACATTACGTCATCATTTATGATATAATTTGCTTAATATCTTGGTTGACCAAGGATGAAGTGATTTATTGGGTTATAAGCTCTCTTGAGCGTTGGTCACTCGTGGTGTCCAATGTGCATTCACATTGATTGTTTTTGCCAATTACTGTCTCCTCAATGCTGAGCATTAGTTATAGGCTCTAGCTGTGCAGTTTTATTTTTGTATGTACATCACCGGGACATCCCAAGAAACATCAAGGGTTTTCTGGTCCCGTTCTCTAGTTGAAGAGTATTCTATCACTGATAAATGAAAGTTCTTGTTGAGAGGTTTGTTACCACTCATAGGTCTCATGACAAGGTTTACCATGTTCTTGGTTGCATATGGAGTATACTTACTCCTTTAAGTCGTAATGGTTTGGAAATATCTTTTCCTTATTCAATTGTCTCTTGGTAATAACTACATGCACAAGCTTTATTGTTATAGTTGATGGAAGCCTTTTCTTAGGGTTCACATCATCACCGTATTGGTGATCTTCCGTTAACGAGAGGTACTTTTCCTCGAGTTTCCCGTAGTGTCCAAGTGTGGACTAGGCCATTGTGACATTATCACGATTCCTATGCCTCTGTGATACCATTTCTACAGAAGGCATGAAGGCAATTAAAAGCTTCGTCAACTGTATATAGACTGATGCTCTAGTGTCAGTGACACTGAGGTAGCCATTACCCCAAGCCACTCATTATGTTGAGCTAAAATTGGGTGGTTTAGTTGTCGATCTATTGTCGTATGAAGCAATATTTCTTGCAAGTCCTGTTAGTAAATGGTGTGGGTTTTGCAACCGTTTGAGTTTATATAACGTAGTTGGTTTGTGGCTTTTAAGCCTTATTGCTGCAAGCTATGCTCTTTGCAAGCTGCTTATACATGTTTCCACTCATTGTATACCCCATAGGTTGGAGGTATTACTGGGCTCCATGGCAAGTCGTGGCATCACGCTTCTGTTCATGGGAGGCCCTTTAGGCAATCCGGTGCTAATCAGTGCCTTCTTGTAAGTTAGGGTATTTCCCTGTTAAGTGAAATCCCTTCGGTGTCCTAACCGGGTGTTCGTTCTAGTTCCCGTGCTCTTATCATGACGCTTTGTTCGACTGTTGTTAACTTAGACACCCTTCAAGGATTGCTCCTGGGTGTTGTTGGTTACTCCGTTACATCCGGCTAATGTTTATGATATGTTGTGTCCACTATACCGCCTTGTGGTATTGTATTTGAGCTATCCCTTTTAGGGTTATAACATCTCCCGTTCTCGGGTAGACTGTTTATACCTTCTCCTAGTGTTCTTGACTAGGTTTAGAATCCTCTCCAATGATGAATTATACTTAATGGTAATTTGTAATTGTTCCTGGGAATTCTGTCCCTTCTGTTGAACATCATTGTGTTCACATTAGGCATTTGCCTTACTGTGTTCAGGCTGGGTATACTTTCCAGCTGTCATGTATTTGCTTGATGTCTTTGAGACATATCCAATGTCTATACTTACTAGTCTGTGCTCTTTGCACCTTCTAGTTCTTATTCCTTACCTTCAGATGGATTCTCTGAGTTCCTTTATACTTGATTGTCTGAGGTGCAGCTGTTCTGGTTTAAACTTACTGATGGTCCATAGAACGGAGATGACTACTTCCCGTGTTTCGTACACTACATGTATACATATGTGGGGTACCTTGTTGATACGTTACCACTTACCCAACTATCTGTTAGGCCCGCAAGCTCCTTCGGAGTGCGGTCGTCCCACATCCCATATTTGGGTACACTCATAGTGTTCGTCACACGCCTAGGTGAAGTATTCTATTGTTGACTCCTCTTGTATCATTCTATGATACTCACCGTAATTCTGTTGGTTTGGTTTTAAAATTCAAGGTTCAAAAGAAAGGTTGTGGTTTTGAAAGAAAAATTGGGTTTTGAAATAACAGTTCGGTGTTAAAAGAAGTTTCTCATGGCGTGGCCATGTCTGAGGTCTTGACCAAGTCCAGCTCCTTGCTGATTGGTGCGTTCTTAATACAATGGTCGGCCGTTAGGCCTTTCCAAGGTTCCATTCTTTCAGTTTTTAGGATGTGTGATCCTATAGTCGCTTTATTGCAGTCACGGTACATTACTAAGTACCTGTGGTGTGTTAGGGTTCCTCTACACGTTTCTTGTTCTTACTGGCAAGTGCGTGGTACTGGTGGTTTTTGGGTAAACCTATACCGATCACAGTATGGTCTCCACTCGTGTTTGATAGTCTTGTTGACTCTTCCCTTGATCTTATTGATCTATGATTGTGATACTCGATCTTTTAGGTAGCTTCTCAGTGATCTTGGTACTTCTCCAATCCTTGGAGATTCTTATTTATTTGGTTTTATGTTTTTCTTGTTGCTCGTTCCCACACATTGACTGTGGTTACCGAGCCTTAGTTGATTTAGGCACTACTCTTGTAGTCCTGTCGAATTATGTCTCGTGGATGTTCTTGTAGCTGTCTGAGCTATGTTGGCCAGGTATTGTAACCTTTTGGCGTTGTAATTTTGGAGTTAAACACTCCCGACTATGTCCTTAGTCAGCTAGCATACCGTTGGTGGTATTATTTAAATATCACGGCCCCATAGACTTGTGTCTCGGGTTTTGTTATTGTTCCCTTTTTCCGCTCTGCCACACACTTAGTGCTTCTTTTCCTGCTGCTGGTTGACTAGCCAGGCTTTGCGACTGCTAAGCATGTCGCCCCATGCTGTTGTAAGTTGTAGCCTCCTTATGGTTGGAGTACTCATTCAACCACTATTAAGTGCGGGTATTGAAATACCCCGAACTTAAATATGGTGATTAAATTATTCTAATATGGTATTTAAGGGCCTAATAGTGCCTAAGTAATTTTGGTAAGGAAAATGAATCCAAAAGTAATGAGAAAACGCTTAGAAAGCGGAAAACGCTAAAATAAGCGTTAAATAACCAAAGGAGGTATGAGACCTCGGTTAGAGTATTATAAGGATTCCTGAGGCTTATTCGTGCCTAATTAGTATACAGGAATGATTCCCGAAGAAAACGGATCCAAATAAGGTATTAAAACGCTAATAGAGCTTTAGCGCACGTTTTTCGAGGAAACCCGAAAACGTGATTTTAAGTGGTCAAACGAACCCGTAAAAATAATAAATCATTAAATAACTATTATTAAGCACTAACGGAAGCTTAATAAAAAAAATAAAGAAACAAGAAAATTCCGAAAAACGGGCCCGGTTGGTGAATAGTATCAAAACCGGGTAAAATAACGAGCGTTTTCTGTAAAAGAAGAAAAACGCCCCAGCCTAATTAATTGTGGGGGCCGGTTTTTATGAGTGTGAGACACTCTCATACACACACAAACTAACTAATACTTTAATGGGTTGAAAAGTCAAAAGTAGAAAAAGAAAAGTACAAAAGTAAAAACCTTACCCTCTTTCCTCACTTTTTCTTCTCTCTCTCCTATTCTTTCTTCTTCCCACCGTGAGTACTCCCTCCTTCCTGCTCCTCTCAGCCGATTTTGGAGCTCCAAAATGACTCCCATGGCAGCCCCTCTTCTACCTCATGCTCTAGCTCCATTTGAGCTCCAAAGGTAAAATAAAATACATATTTGAACTCCCCTCTTCAAGCTCTACATTTCTATCTTTTCAAAATCCGGAAATGAGCAACTTCATCTCCATGGGTTTTCCCCATTTGAAGAGAAAAACACACCATTATGAAGCTTGGAGACTCCTCTTTCAAACAAGGTAAAAATCTCTATGAAAAACGCAAGTTTTCTCGACCTCCTTGTGTAACCGATTTTTGCCCTTCTTGTAATGCCTTGTTCTCTTCTTTGTTTGAGCTTGGTTCAACTCTCCAATGGTGGAGGAACTCTTCTTTGTATTCAAGGCTTAAAAACCTCTCTTGAAACTCCAAGGTAAAACCCTAACTCGTGGTAATTTAAACCCTTCATTTAATTAGTGGTGTTATAAGAGGTTAGAAGTTTAATTATATTCTCCTTATGTAATTTGGGTGTTGGGATGGAGTTTGGTAACTCCATCCCCCACAAAACCGATTTGGACAAGAAAGAGAGGAAGAGGAGAAATGGAAACGAAAAGAAGGAATCAAAAGCTCAAGGTAAGAGCTCCTTCTTAATGCTTAATTTAATGCATTAGTGTAATGGGAATGGGTAAACATATAAAAGAACCTAAACTATTTTACTAGTACTGTAGTTGTGAAGGTTTGAGTATTTGTGAACAAATGTGTGGATTGTAGGCCTTGGTGCCAAATGAATGGTGTATGTGTATTAGTATGCTATTGCAGGAAGCAATGATGTATTAGTATTGTGATTAAAGAAGTATTGGTGTATTAAGATTTTGTATGAACCTTGTGTGCTGGTAGGACCCTTGTTGGGTGTGGCTAGCTTTAGGTTGGATTTGATGAGAGAATGTGTATTTGATGCTGTAAGGAAAGTAGGTGAACTATGGCGAAATTTTAGTAGGAATTGTGTATTAAGAATGACTTGGTGAATGGGAGAACCAAGGTGTGTATTGGATTTAATAAAGGTGTTTAATGACCATGGAATGGTAGTTGTGGTATGAGAGTATTAAGATGTAAAATCTGTAGCAAGAGAGGTACCAAAATGCATTGTGGAACTAGGAAGAAATTGGTGTGTAGGATTTTGTAAAATGAGTGTTGGAACTTGGGTGTAGGAAGTGTAATGGCTTGGAAATGAATTGGCATGGTAAGGAGAGGTATTTAAAATGCTAGGAATGGCATTGGTTGAGGAAGTATTGGATGGGAGAATTGAATTGTAAAATCTGTAGCATAGGTGTAACAAAAACTGTTACATGTGTTGTAGAAGAAGTAAGAAAATTGTGTAAGTTGTTTGATGAATTTAGTAATGGATTTGGGGGATGAATTAAGGTATTTTAGGAAGCTTAATTAGTGTTAAAACATGTGGGGTTACATGTAGGAAGATTGGGGAAGAAATGGGTAAGAAATGGGTAAGAAAAGAAGTGAAAAACAAAATCTGTAGGTAGGTTCTGGACCGGTCCGACCCAGAGGCTGGGGAGGACGGTGGGTCGGACGGGAACAAACCACGGAACCAAAAACTACTGGAATGGTCCGACCCAGAGGTGTATGGGTCGGACGGAACAGTTCTGGGTCGGACGGGACATTTTCAGAAGACGGAAAACTTACTGGAATGGTCCGACCCATAGGTTGGGTCGGACGGTGGGTCGGACGGCCCCAACTTATATAAAAAATAATAATAATAATAGTCACATAGTAATCATATGTATGTATATATGTAGGTAAGTACATAAGTAAAGGACCTTAGTAATATACCATTAATGTGACACCAATGGTAGGAAAGTAAGTGTATGAGTAGGAAAACAAGTATGAAAGTAATCAAGTATGTTGAGAGTATGAGAACATTAAGTACACCGGGATAACGGGGTAAGTATGGGAGTAGTAATTATTTGTGTATTGTAAGAGTATAGTATCAATAATAATGTTGGAACATTATCAGTGGAACAAGTGTGAACCCAGGGAACGAGGGACACATGGTAGAGCTAACTCCGGTGAAAGGTATGATTTTCTCATGCCCCGTATGCTAACCGAGTTACGTTGATTTGCGTGCTGTATGCCGGCTAATCAAGACTAAAGCATGAAAATGGTTTATTGCCTTTCATTGTATGTCTTGATGTATGTTGTGTGAGCTAACCCTTCTTGATTGATTGTGTGGCTTCATTTAGCGCGTAGTACGACTCATAGATGAGTCTTGCTGTGTAGTGACTCGTAGTAAGTGTCATGTTGTGATCTAATGGAACCGTAACAACACACTAAACTAACGAATCAATAAACGATAACGCAACCCAATGAAACTCACTAGAATGTGAGAGAGTGTACGGGAGTAATAACCTTCCGATAACGGTAGGAGAACCGAAATGAATAATCCACAAATAACAAGTAGTGGAAGTATATAAGTAACCTCTATTAGAGGAATTAATCTTGGTGCAAGACATGAACCATGGGAGTAGTAAGAATGATGAGGGATCTCCAAACCCCTTAGCAATTAGTCGACCCATTATGAGAGGACCCGGCTGATGTAAGTATGTCCCGAACATGAGAGTATTCGATACGTTGGGGAAACCCTTAAATCTGAGGATACTAGTCGGTGGTAATTCCCTAAGCTAGTGGAGGTTATCGAGAGAGATACTTCTAGGCTAATCCGTGAGATTGTAATGTACTCTGAGAGAAGAGTGTTGGGAATTTGAGTAGTCCGGTAAAACGGACATTTGAGTGTTTGAGGAGCTAAGCGTATAGCCCTCATATTGTAGGTCCGGTGGCGAGTCTTGTGTATGACTCCGCCCAGAGGCCAAAGTAATGAGTAATGAGTATTGCGTATGTATGAGCAAAGTAATGAGTACTGAGTAAGAAGTGAGTATGAGTATGTAATGAGTACCGAGTATTGAGTATGTATGAGTAAGTATTGAGAATTGAGTACGTATGAGTAAGTATGGAGTATTGAGTAGCAAGTATACACAAGTATAGTAACGAGTACAGAGTAAGGATCGCGTACGAGTAAGGTACCGAACATGGAGCGATGAGTATGCAAGAGTAAGGAGTGAGTATGAGTAGAGTAGCGAGTAACGCAACGAAAGAGTAATGAATAAGTAACTAGTATGAACGGTTGACTATCGATTTGTCTTCCCTAGTAAGTATTGAACCGTGCATGTGTATGTAAGTATTGTTGAATGTATTGCGTAGTAATTGTATGTATGTATGCATGTAAAATGAACTCCATGTGTATCCGACCTAAAGTAGTCGGCGTACCGCGGTTAGCACGCGGTATATGTGAATTTCATATGCAGCGTAAGCTGACCCCCTAGGGGGACCGTTTTTAGTGTGCAGGTATTCGAAGCTGACCACCGTTCGAGAGAGTAGGACGGGGACTGCTACATAAGCATGGGTAGTTGAGTAAAAGGAATCGTATTTGTAACGTAATATGAATTTGGAAGTCTAAACTGTATAGTAATGTAAGGATTGTAGTATACTCGGTATATTATTGTATTGGAGTTGTAATCGAATTATGGTTGAGTATGCAATGGGAAGTATTGTATTGTGTAGAGTACTCGGTATGTTCATATTCATCAGACCGATAGTATGTAGGATTGTAACTCGCCTTGTTAGTCACGTGGGTGACTAACGGCATTGTACACCCGCTGTTGAGTAAGTAATATCCGCTGCGAAGGTAAGTATTGTACGGTAATGACGGTATTAGAGGTAGGGGTGTTACAGGTATGGTTGTTCAACCGGGTACCATCTCCGGGACTTCCAATCCTTTACATCTACTATATGTCAGTTCTTGTTTACCGTACGGTGGTTTCACCACTGCCAGATCGGGTTTTCCCGAGTATGAGAGGACTTTCCTTCTCTCTGGCGTTCCTTCCCCAGTTATACAATGGGGTTTGCGGAGGGCGGGTCTGATATTGTAAGTATCTGGTACTCACCGGTGGTTTCTAACTAGCGTATCTCTAACGCTATCACTCAGCCCTTAGCCCTAAGCTTCTAATTCCTAACTCGGTATTTCCTAAACTCGGTATTTCCCAGTCATCAGAGCGATACTTCGCTCTGATACCACTTTTTGTAACACCCCTACCGCTAATACCGTCATTACCGTCCAATCATTTCATACTTCCCTACTCACGCAGCGGATACTTACATACACAATGGTGGGTGATACAATGCAGCTAGCCACCCACGTGACTAACAAGGCTTCCTTCTACTTACAACATCGGTCTGATGGACCGGAATATCTGAGTACTACACGAATACAATACACACTCCCATTACCAACTGAGTAGTACAATACTCCATTCAATTCAATACTCCACAATTCAATACAACATACCGAGTTTACTAAGATCCAAATACAAATACAGATACAACAATTCTTTTAAGTCATACATACTCATTAAGAGTTTAGCTTCTACCCATTCCTCACAACTACATACTTGTAATTACATAGTGGTGTACCCCTTGGTACACTTCTACAACAAAGGCTACAAGCCTTATACCATTCTTTACTATCTACCATTCTTTTCTAGCTATCTAAGCGTAGCCACCGGTCTCTTACCTTGACCTTAACTGCTTCGGTACCTGTACAATAAAAACATTGCCCCTAGGGGCTCAGCTTACACTGCATATGACTTCCGTATACCCCGCGTACTAGCGAGGGTACGCCAACCACTTGGTCAAATACATGCAGTTATTTAACGAATACATACATACATACATGCTTTCATTCGTAATGCTACAATACTACACAAGGAATACATACATACACTTCAATACATACAAGGAAGACAGTACAAGTCAACCAATACATACTTACCCTTACCACAATACACTTACACCATACATACACAATACTTGTTAGCTCCTTTTTGTCCACCCGGGTTAATCGGGTGGAGATTACTCTTTTACTCGGGGTCAATGAATTATACCAACCAAGACCATTACTCATACAATACATTACTTACTTACTACTTACTCAAGTTAAGTCGTCGGGACCTCCGGGCAGGGACTACACCGTCCCACCACCGGGCTTTACTGTGGCTCGCTAATCCAGGATGCCACCCATTTAAGGGGTTTGGGCCGTGGAAAAGATTAAAAGCCAGGAATCGGATCCAACCTCTTGTGTCTCCTCATCCTCACGCGTGGCCGAAACTATATGGGACTTCTACTCATTCCAATTTACTCAATACTTACGTTAGGAGTTAGGTAGTTAGGAATTAGTAGAAGTCACACATCCAAGCCACACAACAATACATTACTTACATCCACATCCATACAAGCTACATTACATTACACAAGTACACTACAAGGTACATACACACTCCATCTTCATCCATTCATTTCATGAATTATACAAACTAAATGTTCAAGACAAAATAGCAAGAACAAATATAAACAAGCACAAGTAAGTGCATTACAGTCCGATTCATGCATTTATCTTATTTAGGTGATCAAATAAGCACACAAATCGGGGTAACCAGGTTAGGATACAGAGCATGAAGAAATCATACCTTTCACCAGGTTTCCTTTACCGGGTGTCCTCACGTTCCTTTGGTTCACTCTCGTTCCTCGAGTCCTACTCTCGAACCTCCGGCTACATGCCAAATGGTTCTATTAATACTAAACATTTAGGCATATACATAATTACTACTCCCGTACTTACCCCGTTGTCCCGTTATTTCGGTTTAACTTAATATTCTTATATTCACAACTTTCTTACTTACTTCTCAAACTTGTATATACCTTTAATGATCCTTAAATATCAATAATCAAGTACTAATTATCTTATACTATCATTACCATTCATTACCTTTCCTTAGAACCCATTTAACAAGCTTAGAATTTATTTTTGGTGTTGGTTTGGGACCTTGTCCGGGTCCTTAGTCCCGGACCAACACTGGTCCTAAGTCTCGGGTTGTTTTTGGTTGTGGTCCGGGACATCATATGAGAACCAAGTCCCGGACCCTTACTTGGGGTGAACTCTCGGCAGAATAATCAGGGTGGTCCGGGACCTCAACACAGAGCTAAGTCCCGAACCATACAAGGCTGTCTACTCTCAGGGTGTTTTTAGGGGGTGGTCCGGGACTTGGTCCTGGACCTAAGTCCCGGACCATAGCAGGTCTGTTACAGAAATTGCATTTTTCTTCCTCTGTTAAATTCCTTTCTTTGCCCAATCAATTCCCAAATGTTCCTACACTTAATCCCACATGTTTAAGCACCTAATTAAGCTTCTAAACATGCTCAAATTCATTACTAACTTCCTACTTCTTTTCATACTAATTCACACACTTTACCTTCTACATTTCCCTTTCAACACTTATACAAATCCTTCCTAGTTTTGTTTTGATACAGATTTTGGTTCTTACTTCCTCCATACATAGTTTCATCTCCTAATCCATTTCCAAGGCCTACAATGCATTACCTTACCTCTTCAAGTTCAACACTCATTTTACTAGGTCTTGCACACTAGTTTTTCCTAGTTTCTCCAATACATTTCAACACCTCTTGCTACAGATTTTGTACCCTTCATTCTTATACCACATACCAATCCATAGTTACTAACATCTCTACTAACTCCAATACACACCTTGGTTCTCCCATTCACCAAGTCATCCATAAATGCACATTTCCTACAAAAATTTTGCCATAGTTCACCTTCAATTCTCACTTATCCATACACATACTTTCTCACCAAATTCATTCCTATTCTAGCCACACCCATACAAGGGTCCTACCAGCAATCAAAACAATCTAAATACACCAATACTTCCTCAAATAACAATACTTATACACATACACAATTCATTTGGCTCTAAGGCCTACAATTCAAATACTAGCTCATAAATACTCAAACTTTCACAACTACAATACTAATACAATAATTTGGGTTCTTTAATTATTTTACCCATTCCCATTACTCTAATGCATTCAAATTTAGCATTAAGAAGGAGCTCTGACCTTAAGCTCTTAATTTCTCCTTTTCTTTTCCAATTCTCCTCCTTCTCTCTTTCTTGCACATAATCGGTCACATGGGGAATGGAGTTGCCAAACTCCATTCCCATCACCCAATGAACACAAAAAGGATATAATTAACATACGAACCCGTAGTTTAATGCTAATTCATAGAAATGTTTAGAACACTAATTCTAGGGTTTACCTTGTGGAGCTTTTAAGAGGGGTTATAGCCCTTGGTTCAAGAAGGTGATTCCACCACCATTGCAAGGTTGAATTGATGCTCAAAGAGAGAGAGAGAGAAAATAGGGCATTACAAAGGGGTAGAAATTGGTTACAAAGAGAGATGGGGAAAACATGAGTTTTTCATGTAGATTTTTTCCTTAATGGAGAGAGGAGACTCCAAGCTACACATTGATGCTATTTCCTCTTTGAATGGGAAAAACCCATGGAGATGCACTTCCTCATTTTGAAATTCTAGAAAGAGGGAAGTGTAGAGAATGATGAGGGGAGTAAGAATATGTAGTTATTTTTTGCATTTGGAGGTCACATGGGGCTAGAGCATGAAGAAGAAGAGGAGAAGCCATTGTTGTTCTCCTTGGAGCTCCAAAAATCACCAGCACAAGGGAGGAGGAAGAGAGAGAGTACGGTAGGGAGAAGGAAGGAAAGAGAGAGGTGAGTGAAATGAGAGGTGAGAGAGTATGTGAGCACCTTTTTTACTTTCCCCCCCTTTTACTTTTTGACTTCTTATTTAATAAGCTAGCTTTGTGTGAGTGTGTGAGAGGGATACTCTCTTAATAAAACCGACCCCATACATTACTACCAGTTGGAGCGTTTTTCATCTTTTACAGAAAACGCTCGTTAATTCACCCGGTTTTGGTACTATTCACTAACCGGGCCCGTTTTCCGGAATTTTCTTGTTTCTTTAATTTTATTGGTTATTAAGCTTCTATTAATGCTTAATTATTGTTATTTAATGATTTATAATTTTTACGGGTTCGTTTGACCACTTAAAGTCACATTTTCGGGTTTTCTCGAAAAACGTGCGCTAAAGCTCTATTTGCGTTTTAATACATTATTTGGATCCGTTTTCTTCGGGCGTTATTCCCATATATTATTTAGGCCTTATTAAGCCTTTAGAATCCATATAATACTCTAACCGAGGTCTCATACCTCCTATGGTTATTTAACGCTTATTTAGCGTTTTTCGCTTTTTAAGCTTTTCTATATTTATTTTGGATTTATTTTTCCTCACCAATATTACTTAGGCGTCATTAGGACCTTAAATAAATGTTAGAATTATTTTAATCGCCATATTTAAGTTTGGGGTATTTCACTTATTTTCTAAACTTCAAACTCAAACTGAGAACAAGGTAAAGTGCATACGGACTGATCAGGGAACAAAATTCCTCAATCAAAAGATGTCTTAGTTCTGTACTGAAATTGGAATAACACATACTTACTTTACGGCTAGGACACCTCAGCAAAACGGAGTTGTTGAACAAAAGAATAGAACTCTTCAGGAAATGGCATGCACTATGTTGGATAGCAGTGGACTATCTCCTAGCTTTTGGGGCAAAGCCATAAATGCAGCTTGCTATATTCTTAATAGAGCTCTAATCCGTCCAATTCTAGTCAAAACTTCTTAGAGACTGTTCAAAGGTTGAAAACCAACTATCACACATCTTATAGTGTTTGGGTGTACGTGCTATATCCTTAATCATGGAAAAGACCAACTAGGTAAATTCGACAAAAGAAGTGATGAAGGGGTCTTTCTTGGGTATGCTATGAATAGCAAAGCTTACGGGTCTTCAACAAATGCACCATAATAGTTGAAGAGTCCATAAACATCAAGTTTGATGAGAATAATTGTGGCGGCATTGTTAGTCAAGAAGTAATAGAAGATCTGTTTCAGCACAAAGATGGAGAAACAACTCATGAGGAAGTTTCGGGGGGCGGAATCAGAGGAAGAACTGATTCCAGCTGAAAATCCACCATCCTTAGTTCAGAACTCAGAACCACATCTATCTGCACCGTTACAACTTGTTACAAATGATACACAAGCAACAGTAACAACACATCGTCTGACAGCTAGAAATGCTTCAGGTATAGAAATCAATAACATTCTATCAGATTTGAACTCAGGAATTCAAACTCGGTTTACAACACAGAATTTTTACGCCTTTTATGGCTTTGTTTCCACAATGGAACCAAAAAAAATGTGAAAGAGGCATTATAGGATAAAAGTTGGATTAATGCTATGCATGAGGAACTAAATGAATTTGTGAGAAATGATGTGTGGGAACTTGTTGCAAAACCTGTAAATCGTAACATCATTGGAACAAAGTGGGTCTACCGAAATAAACTTGATTCAGATGGAAAAATTTCTAGAAACAAAGCACGGCTAGTAGCCAAAGGTTACAATCAACAGGGAGGATTGGATTTTGATGAAACTTATGCTCTAGTTGCATGACTCGAAGCCATTCATCTTCTTATTGCTTATGCGAATTTGCATAGATTCACTCTCTACCAGATGGATGTGAAGTGTGCTTTCTTAAATGGGCATCTCAAAAATGAAGTATATGTCTCTCAGTCCCCAGGTTTTGAAGACATAGAAAAACCTGATCATGTATATCAGTTGAAGAAGGCATTATATGGTCTTAAGCAAGTACCAAGGGCCTGGTATGAGCGACTGACTTCCTTTCTTCTAAAACAGCCTTTTGTCCATGGAAATGTCGATCGTACATTGTTCATAAAACAAAGTGGGGCAGACAAGCTTCTAGTACAAATATATGTCGATGACATTTTCTTTGGATTCACCAGTCCAAGTCTAACACAGAGTTTTGCTACCATGATGACGAAAGAATTCCAAATGAGCAACATACGTGAGCTCACATTTTTCCTTTGGTTACAAATCAGGCAGACATCAGATGGCATGTGTATTAGTCAAACTAAATATACAATGGAACTCTTGTCCAAATATAAGTTCAATGATTGTAAGCCAATGCTCACCCTAATGTCAACTACTCTCAGACTAGGACTGGAGACCGATGTAGAAGCTATAGATCCAACGGTATATAGAGGGATGATCGGCTCTCTTCTCTATCTTATAGCCAGTCATCCAGATATCATGCAAAGTGTGTGCTTCGGTGCACGCTTCCAGGCTAATCCAAAGTTACCACATGTTAAAGCCGTCAAACGTATCTTTCGTTATCTTCAAACGACACCAACACTCGGGCTATTATACACTAAATCACTACCCAAGTTAATCGGTATTACCCTGATAATCAATGAGAATAGTGAATCTAGGTAGAAAGCGAAAGGAGAAACCCTAAAAGTGGAACAAATTCAAACACGACCTAGGAAGAACAAATCATTGTCAATAGCTAACGTAAAAGAGAAGGCTTAAAATGATTGGTAATAATTGAAGATTTTGCCTCGCCCCCTAATTGAATTCATCAGAGATTAAGGGCGAAAATCTGGTTAGGAGGACCGAATAAACTCAAAAAATCTCCCAAGCTTTACAAATCTTTTTAGGTTGCCCAAGCATAACAACAAAACTCAAACATCACCAGAGGATATGGCACCGTGAGTAGGTAGTCCGATTAAACTAAAAAAGCTCCGCAATAGGTTAGAAAAGACAAGGGTGAAAATTTTACCTCATGAACCAGAGTGTGAGGATGAGAAACCTGACTGTCAAAGGAGGGTCGTGTCTACACTGGAACTCAAATGAGGTCGACTCTTAAAAATCCAATTCGAAGCATGAAATCAGAAAAAACACAGGGGTGATAGAAATCCCCCCCACCCATAGTAGAAAAGGATCTTTGATTTAGAGAGAATTTGAATTCACTACCACTCGAAGTGGCTAGAGCTTCTGGGCGGTTCATAAATTTTCTTTGATTTTAAAGAGAAGGAGGAAGAGGAAGGATGTGTGAGGGATAATCGAGAGGAGAGTGATGGCTCTGAATGAGGGGAAGTTCCCTAGTTAGGGATGACCAAAGTAGTAATGGGTGTTAGGTTTCCAGCTTGAGAGAAGTGTGTACTTAGGTTTTTTTTTCAATTGTTCAGGGACAAAAATGGAGATCTAAGAGAATAAAGGGGATAACATTTTCAAAGGTTGCAGATTAAGTAAGTTTTAAGGTGTTTTTACAGATAATTGAACTCAAATTCGGATGAGACCATCGAGGGGCGGGGACTTGTGTGCCGGTCGTGAAAAACATTGAGAGCAAACTAAAGTGAGGATCGATCGAACGCGGAGTGAGAAAATGTTGGCCGACTCTATGTTTTCTCCTCAATTTTAGAGGGAAGGAGGAAAAATGAGAGGGTGATGATGAAGATAGGAATCGACCGCAGAAGAAGGTCAAGGTGATCTGTTGTTGTTCTTCGTTGAAGAAGAAAATGTTCGAGAGTCGAGAATGGAGGTCGGCTACTGTTGCCCCTCTTTTAGGGTTTTGTGTTGTTGGTCTTTATAGGGCATATTTATGTGGGGCAGTCCTTGTTTGGTTTCAAGCAAAGCAAACAAAGGAAAGAAAAGAAAAAAAGTTTTAAAAAAATGCTCTAAGGGCAAGCTTAAGAATCTAACGTAGCACCTCTTGTCACCTCTCGGCCCATACTTACCATCTAAGCTAGTGAACAATCCTAATAGAAAAACACAAGAAATAGAAGATAAGCCAGAGCTCGATCAGAATTAATTCCCAAAAGCGATAACGTTTTGAAATGAAAATGTCAAATAAAACTAAAGTGTTTTAGATGTAAAAAGAGATAAAAAATAAATAAATAAACGGGGTGGGTTTGAAATTGGGTTATTGTTTGAAATTCATTTTTGAAAAAAAAAATGAGTTTTCCTAAAGCATTTTAAAAATTGGTTTGAAAACTTTATGATAACATGGTAGTTTTTTTTGGCACGCAAGTTAATATGTTATGCAAAAGAAAGGTGACAACCCTTTTCATTTTATTTATTTTTCTGGATTTTACTTTATGTGATGAGAAGTTTTGGTGTCTACACCATGTACCATTCAAAAGGGTACATGTACTGTAAGCAGAGCGGACCATAAAATTGGATCTCTCAAACAATGTGTACAATTAAGTGCACCATTATGTCAAAGAAAGAAAGTGCAAAACACATCTCAATTTGACATAATGTGACAACAATTTCACGCTATAGATCATCGAGAGAGGTTACGTTAATTGCCTTGCTGCAAACAACGTTAAATAAGAAAGATAATCGGGTTAATGCATTTCTGACATCAGTTGGCAATATCCCTCAGATTGCAAATGGAAGAAGATGTAACATTAGTACATGATAATCGTGAGATTTCATGCCTAGCAATTTCAATTCCTTCATCGATACAATGTTCTTCCAGTTTGAAGAGTACCCAGATGGTACTTTTACTGAGTGCAGACATCTACAGAAGATAATATTTTCATTCTTTCTATAGCATGAATAAGGTAGGTATATTTGTTTCCCATTCTCTTGAAGGGGAAACTCCTTTTGTATACCCATGACTTGCATGTCTTTTCTCACTTTCAAGCCGTATTTTGTTTTGCCAAATATGTTGAGCAAAGTTTCACTCACTGCCTCACCAATGTTCGTCACAATAAGCATGATTCTAAACAGTGTGTCTCACAGGGAGATGACACCAATAAGGTTGATCCCAAAAGATAAAACACTTTTTCCAAATGTTCTTTGTCGGTTTTGATGTGTTTACAAATACATTTACAATGTCCCTGACCTTTGCATACACTTCATCAAACATCAAAGGTAAATGGGTCACATGAGTCTCGGCCTTACCATTGAATAATTTTCTCTTCGTTATTCGATAAGGGTGATCTTCATGTAGAAGGCGTCGATGACATATGTAAACATTCTTCCCATAATGTTTTAAATGGTCCAAACAAGTTTCTTCCTCGTATACGGGACATGCAAATATTCCTTTCACCGTGTATCCGGACAAGTTCCCATACGTAGGGAAGTCATTGATATTACAGAAAAACAACGCCTTAAGTGTTCTCTTATGTAAGCATCATACACCACGGTCCCCTCATTCCACAATAGCTTCAAATCATCAATCAGTGGGGCGAGATACACATCATATTGCCTGACTGTTTGGGAGCAGATATCAGGAGTGATAACATTATGTACTTCTGTTTCATACACAACCATGAGGGCAAATTGTAGATCACTAGCAAAAGAGGCCATGTATTGGGTTGACTACTCAACGTGCTTTACGGGTTCATCCCATCAGTACATAACCCAATCCTCAGATTCCTATCTTTATGTTTGCAATGTTCTTTGTACTATCTGTTGATGTTTCTTCATGAGGCTCATTTGCTGGATGTCTTAGTTTCTCATCATTTTTTCTACCCTCTACGTGCCACCATAAGTTCTTGCATCTTTCGGATTGGCAACACTGCTGGAAAAAAAGAATAAACAACACCTCTTTAAAAATGGTTATATTGTAAATCGTTTTTTTATCCTAGGCCAGACATCTTAATAAACGCTTTTATTACGAAGCGTGCTTTATGTTATCGCGCCCAAAAACAAAAACAACGCTTTGTAAATAAGCGTTTTTTATATGTAACGTATAAAAAACGCTTTACGAAGGAAGCATTTTTTATGTCTTTTGGCGCGATAACATAAAGAATGCTTTAGTTAAGAAGCGTTTTTTATGCTACTTACGGTCAGCATAAAGAACGCTTCTTAAGTGAAGCGTTCCTTATGTTACCTAAATTATAAAACTATTTTTGCCCTCCCGCCCAGTCATCTCATCAATCAAATCACGACTGTTCCGCTACCCACTACTCTCTGTAAACCTCGCTCTCTGTAAACACTAAGCTCTCTTCTCAATATCTAATGACTGAGCCCAGAAATTACCACATCGTCGCCACGGTGCCTCTTCTTCCTCTCTCCCGGCCGATACTGCGTGCGCCATCTTCAATAACATTCTATCTTCTAATCTCTGCAACCCGGCCAAACTGGTGATGGAGGCAGGCTATTACATGCATGCGTCGATATCAATCGGCGCCTCTCGCTTTCGGTAATTTTGGGTGCAATCTGCTAACAGGTATACATATATAATATATCATATATATATATTATATATATATATATATATATATATATGTTTATCCTTATTTTTCATATAATCTTTCGATCGGTAATTAATTTTTGCAAAATCGCACGAACAGGAATGTACATGCCCTGTCGCACGCGGTGCCTCCTGGATTCAGTCTACCTAGAAATAATTTTACAACCCTAACTAGCGAAAGGAACATACATGCGCGCTAGATCTATCGCCTCTATTCTTCTGCTGATGAGGTAATTTTGCAAACCAAACTTGTTAATCATGAACATACATGCTTTGTTTGTTTGGGATTAAAGGCGTGAAATAAAGTGTGTGTTTAGGAATAATTTTGCATGCAAACCAAACTGTCGCGCGCAATCTATTGTTGTACTATGTGCTGATTTTTATCACCTCTATTCTTCTGCTGATGAGGTAATTTTGCAAACTAAACTTGTTAATCAGGAACATACATGCTCTGTTTGTTTGGGATTAAAGGCGTGAAATAAAGTGTGTGTTTGGGAATAATTTTGCATGCAAACCAAACTGTCTCGCGCATCTATTGTTGTACTATGTGCTGATTTTTACTTGCTGGTTGTACAATGGACTTGGGAATTAATGTGGTTATTAGGCGTCAAATATAATGCGTTTCGGCATGTATACAAATATTGCCACGTAGTTATGGCAAAATTAATTTGGTTAGAAATTAAATGGGGATTAAGTGTTTTGAGGCTTTTATAATTTAAAATGTTATAGTATATTATAGTATAACCTAGGGTGCAAATATTAGATGACTATAGGGTGTATTAATAATTACAAAGACATAGCATTACGGCATGGTCAGCTTGCCTGACGTCCCCTTCCCCATATGCTTTTACCTTAACATCCACCCAAAAGTTTATCTACGTTTCTGCCAATACCAACATCAAACTTTTAAGTTCCTTCACATTCTTCTCAGATGTGTTTTCCGGTCAGGCATTCCAATTAACCCTCTAATGTTTTGGAAATCTATATGACCACCATTGGACATTAGAGACCTCTACTACTCTTCTTAATTTCTTGTAGTTTTTTAGTATCCCTCTACATTTTTTTGCTAGCGTCTATGCACCTTCGATCGTCATCAACCTTCTCTCCTTTTCCTTTAGTCACCTCTGACTAGTATGCTGCGGAAGCTTCAGTAGATCGAACAATCAGAATTGGACAGCACTGAAAACTTTGGGGATGACACAGCTGAATAATGTGGAATTCCGAGATCAGCAGAGACCGAGTGGTATTGATATTCAGAAACATCACAGAGAAAATCGAATAAAAAGCAAGGTGAATTTGGCCGATGGAGACAGTTGCTGCCTCTATTAAAGATCAAAGTACTGATGATCATGATGATTCTTCTACTGATACAAAAAAGACAGAAGAAGAAAAGCATGGTACAAAAGAGACAGAGGCAGATACAGATGAAAGGATGAATGAGAACTCAGAAACAGAGAGGTTGAAGAAATTGGCTAAAAAGTTAAGAGAGGCTGCCACGAAGTAGAGTCCGGTGGCGATTAACGAATTACTGGCCCACTGCATGACCTTGAGTGAAGAAAACAATTTTCTAGAATAGTTATATGAGGAGGAGAAGAGGAAACTTAGTCGATTATATAGTGGCATGGGGCACTATATGAAGATAAAGTGGTACCAAATCGCCTGGTTGATGAGTTTCATGTCTTATGGATGAAGATGAAGATGGAGAAGCTAGGCACTTCTCCATCTCCAGTTTCGATTGGATTCGCATCTTCTTTCAATTTTGAACATCGATAGGTCTGAGAAACCTTTAAACACTTGGGATGTCTGTAGATTGCATGCAATCAATTGGAATACTATCCACACACTATTGATGTGGGGTGCATCGTATCATTTAAAAAAACTAGATGAAGGTCCCTTGGCAATTAAAAAGATTGAGAGATTCCCCCTAAGTAGGATTCCCCCTGAGTTTGCATGTTAAGCGTCTTTAACAAATGATAGCAATAAGTGACAGCTTTTATGCACAATAAGTAACAGCTTTTATGTTATACTATAACCGTAGTAGAAAACTTTCTACTATGGTTATAGTATAACATAAAAGCTGTCACTTATTGTGCATAAAAGCTATCACTTATTGCTATCAAGAAACAAATGACAACAATAAGTGACAACTTCTATGCACAATAAGTGACAGCTTTTATGTTATACTATAACCATAGTAAAAAGTTTTGTACAGGGGATATACAACCCCTCGCTGTTAACTACGTCCGATTGTACTGGGGATATACAACCCCTCGCTGTTTACAACGTGCAATTGGACAGGGGATATACAGCCCCTCGCTGTTTACCGGTGAAGATGTGCGCACATCACAACAAAGACTCAGCCCATGGATGAAACAATATCCAGAGTCAAAAGAAAGTTTACCAAGATTGACATTTCCCATATTCCCACTAGATTATTAACTGTACAAGTGCAATACCCAAACACTCAGTCCTATAGAGTGTAGAGCTGTAAACACCCGACAGTTAATATATAACGAGACAACCAGATAGGAGGAACCAATATTCATGAAAGTTGTATAATCAAGGCTCAGTTAGTCACATCAAGCTGAGTTAGTCACACAAACAATTTCCTTTCGAAATTCATTCAAGCTCAGTTAGCGTTTCTTAAAACATTTCATAAAGTCCATTACCAAAAGTATCGGAGTACGAGAAATCGTACCAGGTATGTGTAGAAGCAGTAACCAAACTTGAAAGTGCGAACTACTGCCACTAATCACCTATAATTAAGGTATTCCAAGCATTGATTAGTTAAAGAACTATAATGCTAAACATCTTTCATTCTTACTAGTCTATAGTTTCTGGTTACAATTACTCTCTCTTAAGGATCTGGGCTAGATCTCGTTAATTAAATCTTTAATGTTCACTTTAACTTATTGCAATTACCTACTCTTGAATATAGGTTTAGCTTAATTAAACTCTTTAGTTACACTTGGCTAATTTACTTTAATACCTATTTAAGGTTTAGGATATGTATTTCACCAAATAGTCCACTTAGATGTCACATTAACACTTAATATTTTAATTGTTACGTATGAATTAGGTTTACTCTAATTTTCCCTCTTATTTTTTCCCATAAGGTATGTTACTTCTTTTATTTACTTCTAATGTATTTATATATACACATATATTGTTTTAGGATTTATCCAAAACATTCTTTAAGAAATTTTTATTGTATTTAATTATCTTTAATAACCTTTACACATATCCACACCCGATATATGGTTTATAAAATACAGTATTTTCCTTAGTTTTATTTAAGTATATTACCCTCCACATTATACAGTTGGTATAAACATAGATTGACTAAATTCCTTGATTTAACATATTACTATTTTATTTCTTATATATATATATTCACTTAAAAGTTTGTACTCAAAAATATTTCTTAACATCTTGTATTCTATGTTAGTTTAGTATTATTTTATTATTCTCAACCTACAAAGTTTATTAATCATCTATACTTTAATTTTGTTACATTCAAAACCATAATTTATAATATACCTTAGGAAAAATTCAGAATTACAATTTTTAGACCTATTTCTTCTTGTCTAAAGATCCCCAAATTTAATATATAGCAACTATAATATTTTAGACATATTATAAAATTTTTATTTCATAAAAATATCTTTTAAATTATCCAAACAATTCCATAATTCACAAAACTTACAAAAAATATAATTTATGTTTAAAAAATCAAAACCCATATTAATTTACATAAAAATAAACTACATTTTATAAGGAATCTATGGTTAGAATTTCGTGTCAAAATACATTAGGGAAGGTCATTAAATAAATCTAACAAGTTAGGATTTTATTCCGGAATACATATTAAACTAATACAACTTAAACTCCCACGTTTTAATCTCGACCGTCCGTTTCTCCTAACTAGAATCGGACTACCCACATCTGTCGAGTTCATCAGAAATCCCAAATCGCATTCCGAGTACTAATCCTTCAATATCTCTCAATCTACAGAACGAAATTCGACGATTCTTGTTTCTATGGATTCGAAATTCAATTCCGGTTCTAATGGTACCGATTTCGCTAATTAACATGCAGAATTGACAGTTTTCAATTCTGGGTTCGAAGTTAGGGTTCTTAGTTTAGTTTCGGTTCGAATTCGACGAATTCTCCTAATGTAGTGCGTAGTAGACTAAATTAATATGTGGGTTTGACCGGTAATGAAATTTCGAATGGCAACAACAAAACAAATTGATTAGAAACTCACCAGAATTGTGTTATCGAGGAGAATCCAATGAGGTATTCTGGAAACTTGTTATTTTATGTGCAGTTCAGGTAGGCAACTATACGGATCAACTCGCGCCAACTGAGAGGGATTTGATTTACGAAACCTATCACAATCCAAACTAGACATGTACCTGTAGATGTTAGTGGAAGAATCATTGAATTTGATGATCTAGGGAGAAAGTTACAGATCTCACAAGATCTGTGTTTACCTAGTCGGTTTCTGGAAAATCTGGGCAGGAATACCACCGTGATCGAATAGGGAACTTTTGACGGCTTTATCTCCCACACGAGTACGAATCAGCCTTGGTCATTAACATGAAAGTTGTAGAGGGATTAGAGATCTACACAACAAGCTATAGAACATGGATTTTCGTTCAAAGACGAAGAAGTTATAATCCAACGAAGTTTACCTGATTAACTGGATCTCTGGAAATTCTTGGTTACGGTTTCGCGGGGAGGCCGCTTTGGATCGATTTTCCGGTCATTGTAGAAGGATTTAGATGGTGTATGAGTAATGGTTAGAAAGAGGAATGATAGGAGAATCGAATGAAAAAGACGGCATACCAAATGGTGGAGTAGAGAAAGAGATATAGGCGCCTGAAGATCGACCCATGGCATGCCAAAACTGAAGGGAAAACTCAAACGATTAAGTTAACTTCGGTGCTGACTGGGCACGGCACGTGTCCCGAGGCGCGCGGCTGAGTCAGCTAGCCCTGGACACGTCAGCAACCTCCTAAATTTTGGCTCTAAACTTCAATTTATCATAACTTTGGCTAGGATGATCCGTTTTTAACGTTCTTTTTATCAATCTTCTTGGTTTTCCATAACCTTTTTATTGGTATAGTTTTCATGGGCTGATTTGACCATTCTCAAAAATTAAACCCTAGCAAGGCTTTTGAAGCTTTAAGGTTTCTATGATTTTATTTTGACTTTTAAGCCTTAAATCAATGTTCCAAATATTTCTAAAATCTTTATAATATAATTGGAGTGTCTTGAAATTTCCCCAAGATTTATTGACTTATAAATCTTATTATTAAATTCATAATACCATATAATAATTTAATATTTAATAGTATTATTTAGGGTTTACTAAAAGAAATCCCCTAAATTAATTTAATTAATTTATGGGGTATTTCAGTCTACCCCCCTTAAAAGAAACTTCGTCCCGAAGTTTAACACCAACTAATAGCTACTCACACCACTTCAGGTGTGCTGGCAAGAATTACCAGGATGTTCATCCAATAACAATTCCAAACATAATTCCATACCAATCCACACCAATTGCAATTTCTCCCACAATTTATTTCCACTCAATTCCATTTCCAAATTCCACTCAAGATTACTCAACATCAGACCAAAACCAAGATTTTTCATAGATAGAAATCAAGAATCACACAATGTATAAATCAAATACATACATACACCTCTCCATCACTCGACTAATAAAACAAACAGTGCATAATCTGAATGAGGTGACGAAGAAAGAGTATGCACTGCCCCCCCGAATAGAGCCAAGGTACGCCCTCGTACCGCTACGAACAAGAACCCAATAAAGGCAAGAATATAGGGAAATATCATGTGAATAGGTGTGGGTACTTCACTCTCATGGAGCCCTCAGTCTCCCAAGTAGCTTCTTCAACCCCATGATGCTCCCAAAGAACTTTCACTAGCTTGACTGATCTGCCTCTCGTTTCTCGGACCTTCGTGTCCAAGATCCGAATGGGAGTCTCCTCATATCTCAGTGTAGGTTCAATCTCCAATCTCTCTGGCTGTAGCACGTGAGAAGGGTCAGGTACATACTTCTTCAGCTGAGATACATGAAACACGTCATGTACCTTCCCTAACTCCGCTGGTAGATCTAGTCGATATGCTGCTGGGCCCACACACTCCGTAATCCTGTACGAACCAACATACTTAGGGCTTAGCTTCCCTCTCATCCCAAATCTGAAGATGCCTCTCATCAGAGACACTCGTAGGAAGACTATATCACTAATCTGAAATTCAAGCTCTCTGGTACGCTGATCCTCGTAAGATTTTTGCCTAGACTGCGCTGCCCTCATGTGCTGCTGAATAACTCTAACGTCATCCTGCAGTCTCTGAATGTACTCCGGACCAATCAAAACTGCCTCATCAGGGTCACTCCATGATAAAGGAGTCCGGCACGGTCTGCTATACAGAGCCTGAAATGGTGCCATGCCGATAGACAAGTGGTAGGAGTTGTTGTAGGAGAACTCTACCAAGTGTAGACGCTCTACCCAACTCCCCTGATAGTCTAAGGCGACCGCTCTCAACATATCTTCTAGTGTCTGAATCATCCTCTTGGTCTGCCCATCTGTTTGAGGGTGGAAGGCTGTGCTAAGTCGTAGCTGAGTACCAAATGTCTCCTGCACCTGACGCCAAAATCTACTAAGGAAACGTGCATCACGATCGAAGACAATCATCTTCGATACCCCATGGTGCCGGATGTGCTCTGTGGTGAACACCTCAGCTAGTTTGGGCACCTTCCATGTGTCCTTGATAGGTATAAACCTAGCTGTCTTAGTTAACCTATCGATTATTACCCAAATTGTGTTCAATCCACCTCTAGCTGGAGGGAGACCGACCACAAAATCCATACTGATATCATCAAAATTCCA
This sequence comes from Limonium bicolor, assembly GCA_023374045.1. NCBI lineage: Eukaryota > Viridiplantae > Streptophyta > Magnoliopsida > Caryophyllales > Plumbaginaceae > Limonium > Limonium bicolor. The sequence goes on from CM041779.1 coordinate 327,990,735, forward strand.
GCACGGTACCGGTAATGACTGAATCTGGCCTCCTGGCCGACGATGCTCGAACTTCACCTTCTAACAGGTGAGACATCGGGAGACGAAGTCTGCTACATCCCTCTTCATCCTGCTCCACCAGAATAACTTCTTTAAATCCTTGTACATCTTGGTGGCTCCAGGATGTACTGACATTGTAGAGGAATGAGCTTCAGAGAGGATCCTGGTCTGAAGTTCTGTCGCATCCTGAGGAACGCAGAGTCTGCCTTTGACTCGAAGGTGTCCCTCGCTGTCTAGCTCGTAGTCATACTTCAAACCATCTGTCAAACCTTCTGCTAACTTCTGCCTAACACCCTATAGGTACATATCACTGTCCTAAGCTGCATATACCTCCTCAGCTATCGTGGTCGTCTCTATGAGAGCAAGAAGTGAATGTGCTCTTTTGCTCAGAGCGTCTGCCACGACATTCCCTTTACCTTGAGTGTGCTGAAGGTTGATGTCATAATCAGCTAGTAGCTCAACCCATCAACGCTGTCTCAGGTTCAGCTCCTTCTGGGTTCCGATGTATTTCAAACTCTTGTGGTCCGTCATAATCCGGACTGTAGCTCCATACAGATAGTGTCGCTAGATCTTCAAAGCGAAGACTATGGCGAGGAGCTCGAGGTCGTGTGTGGGATAATTTTCTTCGTGCTTCTTCAGCTGTCGAGAAGCGTAAGCTACAACTCTGCCGTTCTGCATCAATACTCCACCGATCCCCTTGCCTGAAGCATCGCAGTAAACCTCGAATCCCTCATTTCCCTCAGGGATTACTAATACTGGAGCTGTGGTCAAAGCATCCTTCAGCGCCTGAAAGGAGACCTCACATGCCTCTGTCCATAAAAACGGGCTATCCTTCTTCATTAGAGAAGTTAAGGGCTTGGCTAGCCTGGAGAAATCCTTCACAAAGCGTCTATAATAGCCAGCCAACCCAAGGAAGCTCCGAATCTCCATCACTGAGCGGGGTCTGTGCCAACTCTTCACCACCTCAATTTTAGCTGGGTCTACTAAAACTCCCTCAGCTGAGATCACATGACCAAGAAATGATACCTTGTCTAGCCAGAATTCGCATTTGCTGAAGTTGGCGTAGAGTTGCCTCTCTCTCAGAATCTCCAAGACTGTCCTCAAATGCTGCTTATGTTCCTCTTTACTTTTGGAGAAGATCAAAATGTCATCTATGAATACGACCACTGACTTATCTAGCTGGGCTTGGAAGACTCTCTGCATCAGGTCCATGAATCTTGCTGGTGCGTTAGTCAGTCCAAACGGCATCACGGTGAACTCGTAGTGGCCGTATCTGGTCCGGAACGCTGTATTCTCTATATCTGATTCAGCTACTGCTATCTGATTATATCCGGAACGTAGATCAATCTTGGAGAACACCTTTTCTCCCTTCAACTGGTCAAATAGGTCATCGATCCTGGGCAGTGGGTACTTGTTCTTGATCGTGACATTATTCAACTCCCTGTAGTCGATACATAATCTCATGCTTCCGTCCTTCTTCTTGACGAACAGCATAGGAGCACCCCAAGGTGAGACACTGGGTCGGATGAAACCCTTATCTAGTAACTCCTGCAGTTGTTTCTTCAATTCAACCATCTCTGCAGGGCCCATCCAGTAGGGTGCTTTGGCAATTGGTTCCATACCAGGTATGAGGTCGATGTTGAACTCAACCTCCCACAGTGGTGGCAGTCCAGGTAACTCCTCTGGAAAAACGTCGGGGTACTCCGACACAATGGGCACATTGCTCCTGAACTTTGGACCCATCCTCAGATCTTGGGCATAACAGTAGTAGGCGGTAGCGCCCTTGAACACCTCCTTCATCAGAGAGAGCGCCGATACAACCTTCACAGTCGGCTGCTTGGGCTGCATTCGATATGATACTGTGATACCTGTAGCGGACTTCAAGAGGAGGCGATGCTCTGCACAGTGTAGTCTACCTCTGTACCACTGTAGCGTGTCCATGCCCACAATAATGTCGAATCCCATGCCAGGGAAGACAATGGCATCAAAAAGGAAATCTGCTCCCTTGATGTGTATGTTCAAGTCCTTACATTGCTTACTGCACTTGATTAACTCTCTGGATGGCAATAGGACTGAGCAGTCATGAATATCCTCTGTAGAGGCATCTATCTTAGCATGGAATGCCTGGGATATAAATGAATGGGAGGCTCCAGAATCAAACAGAACAGTGGCTTCCACTTCATTAATTAAGAACGTGCCTGAAACCATAGAGTAAATTCTAAGATTTTCAGGCAACTCCTCCAAGGTAACAAATCAGGCTAGTAGTTATACATGTGATGACCATCCCATTGCTCTTCGCTTGAGCCTGGTTCAACACAGTCAACCTGATCTCTGAGTTTCCAACCCTACAACGACACAACAAAATTCATAAGATTTTCATTCCTATTAAAGTCTTCATGAGCATCTTAATGATTACAATGCTGAAATTGCAAAACACATGGCTAGATCAGTCTAAAGGTTAGGTTTAAACGGCCAGGTTTCATGTGGGTCTGGTTGATGATGGATGTGGGGGCTGTGTTGGGCTTGATTCTCTTCACCCCATGGTAGATAGTCTGGCTGCTCCTCCGAATATCAACACATCACCCGACTTCAAGAGGATCTTTGTATCAAGATCCATTCTCTTCTAATCTCCAAATAGGAATTTCGCGTCATCTCCAAGTGATATGGACACCACTGGAACTCCTCTGGTGATGGACTCTAGAGACTCGTCCCTATCCTGATGCATTCCTAGCTTACCCTCTTTTCCATAGAAGTTGATGATGCACACGTCTGAGGTTAGGTCTGGGACGGGCCCATCCTCCAATTCTTGTGCTGCTTTAACTGCAGCTACAATGATGGTCTGCAACTCTCCTGGGATTGGTGGCACCTCCACCTCTTCATAGCTTCTAGTGGTGTGGTCCCACTTCTTACCTAGGCACATGATCTTCACCTTCATGGTCGAACCGTTCTTGAAGGTAGGGGTGTAAAAGTTTCCTCCTTTCACACCTAATTCCCTGATCTTGAGGATCAACGCATATTGGTCACCGGCATCAAAAATTCTCATAATAAGATCATCCCGAGTCTCAATATCTCACACTTCTCTGGTGGGTGTGGTTTGGCTTCGAAGGAAATGGTTGGTGTGGAAATTGGCAATATAGGAAAGCAAATATCGAAAGCTGAATAAAAAACAACAATTGCCATTAATTAAGCAAGTCAAGGTTCAAAACTGGTTTTAGCACAAAGATGTAAAAGAAAAGAGGGATTTTTAGTTCACCCCTTTACAATATGGGGAAAAATTACTTGAAGAAACGAAGCGAAACGAAGGTCTAAGCTTCTTCGGTAAGATGGTAGTCCTCACCAGGTGAACTCGGGTCATCACTCGCTGATTCGACAAGGTCCACCAGGTTGAGAGTTGGTGCTTTGCCTGGCCTCTGAGGGTAGTTCTGGGCAGGGCGGTTGGTAGATGGTCCTGCACCTCCTGTGCCACCTCTACCTCCTCCTCCGGCAGCATTGGTAGCTGGGGCTCTAGTCACCGACCCGGTGTGTGGCTTGTAACTCTTGGAGTCTGGGTTCAAGAAGCATTCGAATCCCCTGTGCCCCTTCTTACCGCAGTAGTTGCACTCCACCAGGTTTCCTTTACAGTCCTTGCCTGGGTGGTCCTTCTGGCACCACTTGCAGAAATACCTTCTCACCGTGTTGTCTTTTGTTTCAGTTCAAGGTTAGTAATGTGATAGCAAAATATAGCTACATTGTAGATTCTAACTTTTCTCACCCCTAGGTGGCTCGTAGCGAAGAGGCTTAGCATCAGCATGAGAAGGAACGATGGCTTTCTCGTTCCCTCCCTTGAAAAATGTTCCCCTCTTTTGTGATTCTGAGAGGATCCTCTTCCATTTCCTCCTCCATTATCATTCCTCCTCTTGCCTAGCACAGAATCCTGATATGCAATGGTGGTTTCGTAGTCATTTGCATCATCAGCTAGTTCCTGCCGTTACAATATGTGTTAGTGGGGAATCTTAGCATGCCAGAAATTCCATAGTCATATTTCATACCTATAAAGTCTTTCCTCTGGTGGAACCGATCATATTCATGATCCTGAAGTCCAAGCCAGTATGGAGTTTGTCCACCAAGTACTTGGAGCATAAGCCCCCTCCCCAATGACAGCAAGCAACTCCACAAACTTGTCATAGTATTCAGCAACAGAGGAAGTCCCTTGCTTCAACTGCTCAAATTCACTTATCATCCTCTTCTATAGGTAGGATGGGTAGAACTTAGCTCTCAGGGCCACCAGAAATGCTTGGAAGTCAAAGTTCGCCTGTGGTCAGCTCGGCTCTGGCAGTCTGCCACCATCGATGAGCGGGCCCTTGGAGAAAGTAGGCCGCTATGTCCACTTAGCGATCTGCTGGAACATGTAGAGAGGTAAAAGCCTTTTGAATCTCGGCTATGTATTTCTCCAGAGCTTTCGGTACTGGCTGGCCTTTGTAGACTGGGGGACGAAGATCGTTGACCGCTTTCAACCAGTTAAACTCCCGTGGACCGTTGGGTGGTGGCGGCGGTGGTTGAGGGATCTGAGCCTGCTGCTGAGCTAATGCAACTGTCACAATCTGAGCTATGACCTCAGGGGTAACAGCGTCGGGTCCGTAACCACCTGGGGGTCCCGCTCCTCATCCTCCTCGTCCTCCTCTTCCTCCTCTTTGAGACATTTAACTGCTAATGACGGTGTTTGTTGTTCAGAAGTTGTGTGTTAAATCTAGATATCTATGAAGTGTTTTATAACTACCCAGGGACGGTATGTAGTTAGAGCGTTCATGAGTAATGTAAGTAAAGTAAGGTATGGGGTAAGGGTAACGTGCCTTTCTGGAATCCTCACTTCCCAATTCTACCCCACTTCCCCAGTTTTAAGGGCACCTATATTCTAAGTATTTCACTCGGCTTGTTTTCTAGGGCTCAGAGCGTAACTACGCTCTGATACCACTTTCTGTAACACCCCTATTTAACGAAAATGCAGCGGAAATAAAATACTAAGTGTTGGAGTATGAAGGTGTTGCTGAGATAGTCAACCAGATCAAACGAGTCAATCACACTTCTCAAAACAAGACAGAGTCTGTCAACCTTGAAAGATCGAATGAGTCTCTGTCCTTACCGAAAGAGCGAGAGAGTCCATCCATGTGAATTAATCAATAAGTAACGAAATTCAAGGAGCAACGTCCACTAAACCATAACAGTCATCAACTATCATCCTTGGGCCGAAATTCATGCAAATGTGAGCAAAATCCAAGCCTTGACTTTCTGGTAATCGAGGAGTCTTTGGTCATTGCGAAAATTAAGGAGCAAGTACAGCAACTACATTGACTTACAACGGTCATCAACGTTCAGACTTGGACCAAAATTCTCTCAACATGGCACTAATCAGAAGACTTGGCTTCAGCTTCCGAAATATGGCTCCAGCTTCCGAAATTCAAGGAAAGAGTCATTGGTTCCTGAAATTTCGGAACTGACAGAGTCAGTCTACTACATCAGACGTGAAAGTCATAATTGAACATTGCCAAGTCGTCCAATGGATTGGTAATTGTCCGAAAATTAAGGGCCAAGGCTTAGCAACTTCATAAAGAAGTTAGGACCGAATTTTAAGCAACTACAACATTCAGATGGCAGAAATTTCGGAAGCAGACTCCCTCACCGGCTCCACTATATAAGAGAGTTGTCATTTCGTTTCTCATTGCAGCTTTCCAAAGAGAATCATTCAGAGCATTTGTTTAGAGAAAGCTTTGCCTATTTTAGAGAGAGAAAAAAGAGAGAGAAGTACTAGATTCGTTTGTGCATATCGATAGAGTCTTTCTAGGTAGGACCTAGTTTTTACTACACTTATCATTGAGCTGATCAGAGATTGTATTGGGTGAGTGAGTGAAAACCACGAAGTAGATCTCATCTACTGAGTGGGCATTATAAGTTGTTTTGTTTTGACCAGGAAATAAAATAACTTATATTGTGTATCCTGCTGAGTTCGACAGAGTCCTCCACCTTTCGAGTGTTAATCCATTTAGCTCCGCTAAGTCTATCTTACTTCACTACCTTGAGCAACTGCTTCCGCGCACTTAGTTCAGCTAAGTGTTTCTACGTCTCAAGTGTTGTCACATACGAAGTTCGATTGAGTGCCTCTACATCACAGAGTGTTTCTTACTTTCAAAGACCGATTGAGTCAAACCAACTCTTAGACTCACACCTTGAGTTGGTTTGAGTCAGCCACCCGATCCTACATGTGGTATCAAAGCCTTGCTTAGGCTGACAGTCAATCAACGAGCTATGGCAGTGTCGGTTGGGGTGATTCAGACTCTGACGATCCAGACACAGAGTCCAGCGGCTTGGTATGTCTCATGGCACATGATACGACGGAGTCCATGATCCCCGACAATGAGGTAACTCGTTCCCATCTTGAAACAGACCTTTATCGTATAACTCCTATGGGTTTTATGACTTTAATTGCTAAAATGGCTTCTGAAACTAACTCTCTTAAAGTTGATCTTAACAGAAAAATCTCCGAGTTAAGTGAGGAACTTGAGATCTCAAAAAGTCTTATGTATGCTTTGAGAGATGAAGCTGAGGAACATAAGACTATTTCCTGCTCACTTAGATTGGATTTGTGAGACTCTCGGTGTCGTGTTGACTCCCTTAAAAAGGAGCTCGACAAAACCAAGAGTCTTACTGAATCCAACCAAAGGGAACAGGAAGAGTCACTCACTCAGATTGACTCTCTCAAACATGACCTCACTGTTTTCGCTGACAAGTGTTGTTCTTTGCAGAATGAGCTAAATAGTTCAGAATCTCAAGTTATCTCTCTAACCTCTTCTGTTGAGCAACTCTCTAGAAAATTGAAAGAAAAGGAACATGCACTCTCTCTCAAACCAGTCAATTTCATCAAGTAGGTCACTCCATCAGAATTGCCCGAGTGGGCCAACTCCAAGATCAAGGAAGTTAGTCAAGATCGTGATAATCTTCAAAAGGAAGTTGAAAAATCTCCCAAGAGATAGTCAATATACGATCTGGAGTTGGATCCACTTAATCGAAGCCCAAGTGGCATAAAGGTAAATTCGATATCCCTAAAAATATGTCCAAATCCAACAACAAACCCAAGCGCCAACAACAAAAAGAAAATTTTGATTCTTGGTGGAAAGGACAACAAAAACGCCAATCTTCCTCCCACTAAGATTTGTGGTTATTGCGGGAGTCTTGGACATAGAGATAGTGCCTGTGAAAAGCTTCACAAGGATGTGTCATTTAATATCAAGCGACTCAATCTTATCCTTGAGGCACGAGAAAAGCTGAAAAAATCTGGTTCAAAAAGGGGACCCAAGTATATTTGGGTTCCCAAAAGTACCAAGTGATTTTTTTTGCAGGTGGAAGCGAGCGTGGAGATGGACTATGTGTACTTGGACAGAGGGTGCTCCACAACTGGAAATCCCGACAAATTCAGCTCGCTTTCATCCTACAAAGGAGGTAAGGTCACCTTTGGAAACAACAACCAAGGTGAAATCGTGGGAGTTGGCACCATAGGTAACCCCTCCAAGTTTAAGGTAGATGGAGTCCATCTGGTCACTGGACTTCAACCTAGTCTGTTAAGAATTTTTCAAATTTGTGAAAGATTCAATTTAGTACTTCTCTCATATGTCGTTTGCAAAGTTTTTGATGAACGTACAGGATCTCTAGAGCCACAGGACGTAAAGAGGTAATATGTACAAGAAATGTCTAAATGCCATCAATTCGGACGACCAAGTCTGTCTATGTGCTCGCTTTCAAGCAGCACCCAATCAGTCTTATCTCAAGGTGGTCAAGTGAATCTTTCGATACTTAAAAGGAACCAGTCAACTTCATCTATGGTACCTTCGTTCCCCTATATTACTTTATCTGGTTTTAGTGATTTTGACTGGATAGATTCTCTCCATGATCGAAAGAGTACATCTAGCAATGCAAAATTCCTTTGTCTATGCTTAGACTCTTGGTCCTCTACAAAGCAAAATTTTGCTGAGATCAAATTGGTATTTTCTGTGATAATAATTGTGCATTTAAAATCTCTGGAAACACATTGAAGAACCAAACACATTGAAATACGTTTCCATTTCTCGAAGGACTGTGTTGAGAAAAAGGTAATTCAACTTAACTTTGTTCCAATAGAGGATCAGCTAGCAGATATCTTTGCCAAGCCTCTTCCTACCACCTGATTCGAGGCACTCCGTTCAGCACTCAGAATGACTCAATCAATGGAAGACGGTAATCTCTCTTATCCCTTGGTTGTAATAATTAGTAGGTGTTTTTGCATACTGTTTGAGTCAATCCGTGTTTCATATCGATAGACTATGTCTGTTCTTTGTATCCCTTAGATTTTCATTTAAAAAAAAAAGAAGAAGACGGGAGAGGACAAAGGCAAGGTACTCCGCTAACTTGTTTCTCCTGAACCAAAACGGACCTCGTCCACTCGGTTATTAAGCCTTTAAGGGTGCTTTATCACCTAACTTCCTAAGGATGCGAAACATGGGAAAGTTGGCCCAAAGCTGTTACATGGGTGGAGAGAAAAGTCTGGGGGATGGAGACAGTCCCTGTGTGCTCAAACTTGTTAAATATCTATGCATTGCAAATATAGAGCTATAAAGTCTTCAAAAATACAATGCAATGCAACAGGGATCATTACAAGTTATGAGTATATGGCAATGAAAGGTTTTGTGGAATATGACAATACTTCTTGCCCCTTGTCGTCCATAAGTATGTTTGCATTATGGATACAGTCTATTTGTTTTTTAATGTACGGATTGACTTAGACTCTGTTGCAAACTTCCCTTACTGATGACAGCAAAAAGGGGGAAGTAGTGAATCCCGTCTCTCACGAACGAGTCACTCTGGTTATGTTCTGGATTGACTCTGTCTCTGTGCGACTAGGTCTTAGGTGAAGTTTGGATATTCTGTTTCATTTTTACTCTGTTGGTACTAGATCATGTTGGTTGCAGTTTTCTTAACTTAGTCATATATTCCCTTTTCCAATCTCTCTTAGTAGGTTGTGGTTTGCCAAATTGTACTCATCGATTCAGGGGGAACTCTAACAAGAGTTACTCAATCTATGCTGTGATTAAGGGGGAACTTGGACAGGGTCGGTTCCCCAAAATACTTTTTTCCCTTGTCTTGTTTTGCAGATTGACTCATTCGGGATTCACAAAAGAGTTTTGCTATCATCAGCAACAAGGGGGAAACTGTTGGAGTATGAAGGTGTTGCTGAGATAGTCAACCAGATCAAACAGTCAATCACACTTCTCAAAACAAGACAGAGTCTGTCAACCTTGAAAGATCGAATGAGTCTCTGTCCTTACCGAAAGAGCGAGAGAGTCCATCCATGTGAATTCATCAATCAGTAACGAAATTCAAGGAGCAACGTCCACTAAACCATAACAGTCATCAACTATCATCCTTGGGCCGAAATTCATGCAAAATGTGAGCAAAATCCAAAGCCTTGACTTTCTGGTAATTCGAGGAGTCTGTCGGTCAGTTGCGAAAATTAAGGAGCAAGTACAGCAACTACATTGACTTACAACGGTCATCAATGTTCAGACTTGGACCAAAATTCTCTCAACATGGCACTAATCAGAAGACTTGGCTTCAGCTTCCGAAATATGGCTCCAGCTTCCGAAATTCAAGGAAAGAGTCATTGGTTCCTGAAATTTCGGAACTGACAGAGTCAGTCTACTACATCAGACGTGAAAGTCATAATTGAACGTTGCCAAGTCGTCCAATGGATTGGTAATTGTCCGAAAATTAAGGGCCAAGGCTTAGCAACGTTCATAAAGAAGTTAGGACCGAATTTTAAGCAACTACAACGTTCAGATGGCAGAAATTTCGGAAGCAGACTCCCTCACCGGCTCCACTATATAAGAGAGTTGTCATTTCGTTTCTCATTGCAGCTTTCCAAAGAGAATCATTCAGAGCATTTGTTTAGAGAAAGCTTTGCCTATTTTAGAGAGAGAAAAAGAGAGAGAGAAGTACTAGATTCGTTTGTGCATATCGATAGAGTCTTTCTAGGTAGGACCTAGTTTTCACTACACTTATCATTGAGCTGATCAGAGATTGTATTGGGTGAGTGAGTGAAAACCACGAAGTAGATCTCATCTACTGAGTGGGCATTATAAGTTGTTTTGTTTTGACCAGGAAATAAAATAACTTATATTGTGTATCCTGCTGAGTTCGACAGAGTCCTCCACCTTTCGAGTGTTAATCCATTACCTTGAGCAACTGCTTCCGCGCACTTAGTTCAGCTAAGTGTTTCTACGTCTCAAGTGTTGTCACATACGAAGTTCGATTGAGTGCCTCTACATCACAGAGTGTTTCTTACTTTCAAAGACCGATTGAGTCAAACCAACTCTTAGACTCACACCTTGAGTTGGTTTGAGTCAGCCACCCGATCCTACACTAAGGCTCTTACAGATCATCAGGTTCCAAACACCCGACACCAAACCTTACCAATTACAACCTAAGATAATACAAATGCTACGGTCTGAACTCGAGAAAACATAACATAAACCTAAAAATAGCAAAATACACCAACGCTCCACAAATCCTAATTCCCATCCCAATCACTCATACTCTTCGTGGCCACCTGTGTAACAATTCATACCTGCAAGATAAAACCAAGCAGCCCACCCCGGGAGGGGTGAGTTAGTTCCCTGGAATGGAACTGGTACGATTCTCATAACAGAAATAAAACATAATCCATCATAATAACTTGGAAAGAAACTCTTAAAAACAAAATAGAACAAGGCACTTCAAAATCACCAAGTCAAGTTAACAAGCTAAGAATAGAGATAAATAACAGAAAGGTAAAGTTAGTCAATTAAAACCACACCATGAGTTAGTGAACATCCCATGCTTAAGTTAGATTCAATTCCAGTTAGGAGTAGAAAGACTCAAGTAGTCACAAGGACTAGGAATGAAAGGAAAAAATCCAAGAACCAACTCAAGAGTGGAATAAAACCAATTGGGAGAGATGGCCCCACTGCCAAATACGTCCTTCTAGGACAGGGGATATACAGCCCCTCGCTGTTAAATACGTCCGACTGGACAGGGGATATACAACCCCTCGCTGTTAAATACGTCCGACTGGACAGGGGATATACAGCCCCTCACTGTTTACAACGTCCGATTGGACAGGGGATATATGATAAGCCGCAGACTTGTCATATTTTATGCATTAGATTTAGTATTATATTCATCTAAATAGAGTTATATATGTGTTAATTATGCTTATTATATGTTAAAGTATATTATTTGTACAGACTTATGTTTTTGTGAGTTTTCTGTGCAAGGAATGATTTTCTAGGCAAAAGTTCAAGTGATGCCGGACTCAATGCCGGATTAATCCTGCACGGCATGAGCATAGATAGGAAAAGGAGCTTTGCCGGATACGATGCCGGGAAGATCCCATCCGGCATAAGTAAAGAGTCGCCACGGTTGACCAGATGATGGCAGTTATAGGCCGTTGGAGATTTAGCTAGTGCCGGGTGTGATGCCGGGTATCTTTTACCCGGCATATACACTGTTTCGCGCAAATTTGGCGGTTTTGACCGTTAACAGTTGGGCACATTTCCCACGTGTGCCGGCTACTGGTGATCCGGCACGACACCCGGCAAACGACATTTTGAAGCCCTATAAATAGGCCATGAGTCTACATCATTGGACACACTTCAACATACCAAATCCACGCCATTCACACTTCATTTCCGCCACATTCCATCTGTTGGTGTCCAAGGAACGTCTGCAGATCCATCCACGTGAGAAGAAGAAGACCTTGACGGGTTAAGGCTATTAACATCCCTTCTTCCCCTTTGTATTCTCTTCTTGTTGTTTGTGTGGATGGTGATGCAGCATCCTTGTTAGTTTTTTTTAGGGAAGATTTCCTTGTAAAACTCTTATGATCATTTATGGAATTTTCAAGTTTCTTAACCCGAGTTCTAGTCTTCACGCAAAGTAGAATGAAGTAGCTATTTATTCTCTTATCTCTAAGTCCTATTTAATGTTCACAAGACAAGAATAGGATAGATTAGGATTTTAGTAATCTTTAAGTTTGTTGTTCCGAAAGAGGGGCATCAAGACCTAAGGTTTATGGTTAATCTCTTATTTCCCCATTATTCTGTTTGTATTCGCGGCATTAGCTATGCACGATGCAAGTATGAATATTGAGTTCCTTTTGTCAGAACCGAATCTGGAAGTGTTATTCACGAAATGAACGGTGCCGGATGTAGTGCCGGGTGAAAGTTGTCCGACACATTCAAGGCCATGAATATGCCGGGTAGCGGGGGTCCGACAAGCAACCCGGCACATTCATTTTGTGAGACTAAATTCTCTTTGAGACTTGCCACCCTTGTTCATTGGTCGTATGATACTCTCACATTGACATTTTCCCAAATCAAAGTTAGTTTATTTAGTTTTCTTAGTTTGCATCACATTTACTTTTCCCCCTTGTTTTAGAATAGGTTTTTGCCCGGATTAGGACTAGTTTTCTATAAGTCCCTTGGGTTCGATACTCTCGGTTGTAATATATTCACGCTATACTCCGACCGGGTTTTTATTTGCTACCCGTAGTAGAGTTGTAGGATTAGTTTATTATTTTATTCTTTTTATATATAGTTTTATTCCTACAATTTTTTGTTTAGCAAATTGGCGCCGTTGCCGGGGACTTGGAATTAGTCCAAGTCCTAAATTTGGTAAATTGCCCTATTCTTTATTCTTTAATTCTTTGATTCATTAATTTAATTTGTTCATTTTATTTTCGGTTGAATGTGCCGGGTACACTGCCGAGTGTTCTGCATCCGGCATCTTGGAGGAAGTCCTACGCCAGATAGAGTTTACCCGGCGCACGACCCGGCATAATCAAACTTCAACTTTAACTTCGCATTGTCCTTTTTCGAATCTTTGATTTGTCTACAAATATTCTTTTTCATTGCTCTTTTATGTTAACTTCCCTTTCCCTTTCCCATTTAATTTTCTTTTCGAGTTTGAACGTGCCGGGTGGTATGCCGGGTAACTTCAACCGGCATTAGTGGAGGAAGTCCACTGCCGGATACAACTAACCCAGTAACCTGTCCGGCATCTTCAAATTATGTTCAGTTTTAAATTATTTTCGTAAAATGTTAAATTCCTCATAGTATTCTATTCTTTTCTTACACCATTCGCTTAGATCTCTCTTCTAATACTTCCTAATTGTTGATTCTTTATTTTTTTTGAGATTCGCAGAAGACCGGACGCGACGTCGGGTACTCTTAACCCGGCAATATTGGAGGAAGTCCAATACCGGGTGCCGTACACCCGGCACCGTGTCCGGCATAACCAAAACTTTATTTCTTCTTGTATTTTCATAATTTTAATATGTCATTATATTATTTCTTTTATTATTACGAAGTATTATAACGTTTTCTCTTGCTCCTCCTGAAGTTATCAAAGTGAATGCTTCTGCGGTCCACGAATTCTCCTGAAGATTTAGCAGATTTAGACCCAGAAATCGAGAGGACTCTTCTTCGCTCCATTCGTCAACGAAGAAACCACCAACCTACCTCCTACACCAATGGCAGCACCTACCGTCCGAAATATAAACCGGCCTTCTAACCAAGGCCAAAAGCCAGCAATAGACCTCCCTCTCCTTGCACAGAACGAATACGATGAATGGCAAAAACTTAAGCCATATCATCAAATCCAGTGCATCAAGGAGTTGGGTATGTTCGACGGTACAAACCCGGACGATGCTTTGCTCCACATCACCAAATTTTCAACACACAAACAGCCTAACCTCCACAAATAGTGTCCTCCAATACGCCAGACTTTCCCTCTTCCCCCATAGCCTTACGGGGAACGCCAGCAAAGGGTACCACAGTCTGACCCCCAGTACCATCACAACATGGGAGGACATGGCAACTAAGTTCTGTGATAAGTTTATGCCTCCAAGTCGCACCCTGGAGATGATCGCCGATTTACAACTTCAGACAACCTAGCTCGGAGAACATCTGTGAGACTTGGGACAGATTCAAGGGGTTGCTGCGCACATGTCCACACCACGGCCTCACCAAGGAACAACTATCTCAGTTGTTTTACAAAGGATTGATCAATCAATGCAAGACAATGATCTTGTCCTCCCTTGGTGCAGATATATTAAAGAAGCCTGGAGATCAATTCCTTAGTGGGGTTGAATCTCTTTGCGAAGAGATTAGGGAATGGGCCACCGATGGAACCAGGGGTAGTACCGCTGGTTTATATCAAGTGGGAGAGAGCGATGCAACATTTGACAAACTGATGCAAAGTCACGAGCAGTTGTTGGAGAGCCATGCTCAAACCACTACAAAGGTTAGCACTCTACAGAAAGTGGTGGAGCAAATAGCAATGAACAAACTTCCTCAACAGGCGAATGTGGTTAGTGCACGACCACACGCTCCGAGCCCTGATATGCCAGACTTTCAGAATGTTGAGGAAGTCAACTACGTGAGTAACCAAGGGTATCGGCAGCCATGGCAACAGGGGAACCAGCCCCCTCAACACTTCCAGAGTCAAGCCGGCTACCAGGGAGGTCAGAGGCAATACAGACCATCCCATCCTGCATCATCATCAGAGGCTGAAATGGCTGAACTTCGTGACATGATGTCAGCCCTGATGAACAAAACCCAGGATACCCACAACGAGATCTCGACCATTCACAAGGAGCACAAATCGTTGCAGTTGCAATTACAACAACTTCTGACGCAACCACGATAGAAAGGTCAGCTCCCGTCCCAAACGCAAATAAATCCACGGGAGCATGCGAATTCGGTCACTATCTTGCCACGGATCTCAAATGATGCCAACGTAGCCTAAAAGGCTAAGTGTAGGGTGTGGAGGTGATTTTTCGGTATGAGGGGGGTCCTATCTAAATATGGTCAGACTAAGAAGCCTAGATCCTAGAAAATGCCATTCTGTGGAGGGTGAGAACCCGTTATTCTGGCATCCCTCAAATACCTACTACATCGTCCGTCTTTCCCAGAAAGCATAAAGGGGAGTGCAAGTGTGCACTACACCCGCTCTCAATGGGCTCCACGCGGACTTATGCCCTAAGGGCAGAATCGACTAGAGTCGCCACCTAGTTTGACCTATGATAACTAGGAAGGAAAATCGGGTTCTAAGAACCGTTAATTGACTCTGAGGTTGTTGCCTATGGATAGGACTTATCTGGTCATTTCAGAGATTCTATGTGGGTTCGCACTGGGTTACACCCCTTGGAAGTGGCAATGACCACAACCTTGGATTGGTGCCCGAGGAAACCTCGGTCTCCAATTGTCGGGATTACCTTCTTTCAAAACCTTTTTAGAGAGATTCATTTAAAAGCCAAAGATAGGATTAGGAGAGGAGTGAGGAAAGGATGATTTCGAAGAGTTAAAGAATAGGCTGGTCTTGGAGTTGGCTTGGTTGAAGTGTTGGAGGGGTTCTACTTGTTCTGAAAGATTTGAGGCTGTTTCGGGCCTTCAAGGAATTAAGAGGATGATGGGAGTTTTGCGGAGTAAAAGGGCATTTTGGTCATTCTTGGTGGAGTTAAGGGGTATTTGGATCACTTGGCTGATTTGAGGAGTTTTGTGTTTGCGAAGTTAGGATTTTGAAATGGTCGGGTTTTTGAGGTGTTTTGGGAAGTAGAAAGTGTTGGAGAGCAATTCGGGTTTTAAGGATGATTGAGTATGGAAGAGGATATTAGGTTTGCAAGTATTCGGGTTCTAAAGATATTTCAGGTTTCTGGGAGTTTTCAAGAATTGGAAGTCCTATGTGACTTAGAGTTGGTTAAAAGGAGGATTGAGAAGGGTTTATGGGTCCTAAAGCTCTAATGGAGATGTTGGATTGGGGTATTCAGAATTGTCTCTCTTAAAACCGAAAAATCATTTTTTTGTTGTAAAAGGGCGGATAATCCCGAGGGATTACCCTATGTACCCCCTCGAACACGACACTTAACTAATAATAAGCGCCGAGGCTCGAAAGATGGGGCAATGAATTTATGTCGAAAAATAGGATTCAGAGGGAAACACCATGAATGAGATGTTCTCGGTCGAACCCTAATAACGTCTCTAACTCCCGGGTTTTAAAACATTAAAAACCGAAAACATTGAAATCGAGCGGAAGGGAGTTAGACGATTCTAAAATCCCGGCTGCAACTAGGAAGGTCGTTACTTCCCTAGCACCCCCCTTGTAAAAATCTAGGCTGCAATTAGGGGAGGTTTGTCACCCTAATGCCCCGCCTAAAGAGATCCAGACTGCGACAAGGGAGGTTATGACCCCAGTGCCCCGCCTCGGATTTTTATTTTTGGGAAGGAAGACAAGTGATGTCCTAACCATGGAGGAAATGTTTTGAAGGGGTTAGACATTACTTGCTCCCCGAAAACGGTTTATTTGAGTTAAAAAATTGAGTTAGAAAAACTTCGAAGTTGTTCGGAATTCTCGGTAAAGAAACACTGATTTTGAGAAATGTTTTAGGAGAAAACTTTCCATATATGTGAGAAGAACTTTCTGCAGTTGAGAAGAGTTTTCTGTGATGTGAGAAGAGTTTTTCCTTTAAAATCCTACAAAAAGGTTTCTTTGAAATCTGAAAATCTTGATGAAACTTGGATAAAATGATGGTTTGAAATTCTTTTTTGGATTTTGGAGTTTGAAAGAAATTTACAAGTTGAGTGTGGATTGGATGAAATGTATTTGGGTATGAGTTGAATTGAGCTGGATGAAATAGGTTTGCATTGAATTTGGTTTGAATGAATTGAGTTTGAATGAATTGGGTTTGAATTGGATTGAAGTTCGGTTTGGATTGAGATCGAGTTTGAATTGTTCGGATAGGGTCAAAATTGGGTTAAGGTCAAAGTTTGGCCAAGGTCAAAGTTTGGCCAAGGTCAACATTTAGATTGGTCAAGTTTTGGCTGGTCAAAGTTGGACCGGGTCAAAGTTCAGATTTTTCAAAGTTTGGATTGGGTCAAGGTTTGGATCAAAGGTCAAAGTTCAGGTCAAAGGTCAAAGTTCAGGTCAAAGGTCAAAGTTCAGGTCAAAGGTCAAAGTTCAGGTCAAAGGTCAAAGTTCAGGTCAAAGGTCAAAGTTTGGGTCAAGGTCAAAGTTTGGTCAAAGGTCAACATTCAGCTCAAGGTTGATTCTTGTGGACTGTTTGATTTTGTGGGTTTGGTTTGATTTTTATGGGCTTGGACTGAGGCTTTGTGGCCTTGGGTTTTGGGGCCATGGGTTTGGGCTTCGGGTTTTTGGGCCTTGGGTTTTGGACTTGGTGGGGTGAACCGGATTGGGCTTGGGGCCGATTTGGGCCTTGGTTGGCTTGGATTGTGGGCCGAGGTGGGCTGATGGGCCGAGGTGGGCTGATGGGCCGAGGTGGTGATGGGCCGAGGTGGGCTGATGGGCCGAGGTGGGCTGATGGGCCGAGGTGGGCTGATGGGCGGTGGGCTGATGGGCCGAGGTGGGCTGATGGGCCGAGGGGGCTGATGGACCGGGCTGATGGGCCGAGGTGGGCTGATGGGCCGAGGTGGGCTGATGGGCCAAATTGGGTGATGGCCGGTTTTGAGGAGTAGTGGGCCAGGCTTCGGGTTTGTGTTTTTGGGCTCGGGCCAACTGGGCCGAGAATTGGGTTTTGGGCTTGGGTTCCGGTTTTTGGCCTTGGGCTTTGTGTTTCGTTTTTTGGGCTGGGTTTGGATAATGGCCAAGAAGTGGGCATTGGATTTGAGGCTTTAGACTTGGGTCTTGTGTTTGGGTTTTGGGCTCGGGCCAAACTGGGTGATGGCCGGTTTTGGGCCTGACTGAGATGTGGGCCGGACTGAGAAGTGGGTTAGACTGAAATGGAATTGGGCTTTGGAAATAGATTTCTAGTAAGAAGTTTGAAATTGGGCTTAAGTTAAGTGTGAATGAAAAATAAATAGACTCACAAATAGATTGGATTTTGTTGATTGTACATTTTATTCTGAAATTAGGGGATGATTTGGAAAGTTTTAAGGGAAACGGGTATTCCTCGAATGGACCGTGTCTAGGACCCGTATGCATTGAGGATACCCAAACCTAGAGCTTTTCTAAAGTGGGCCTCAAGGGTCCACAAAGAGGGCAACCTAATGGGCTTTCTAAGGTCACCTGTTTCAGCCCGTCGGGCTGTTTATGAACTGGGCCTGAAACGAAATTAAATTTGGGCCAAGGGTTACCCGGGCCCAAACAGGTCCAGTCCATCAAGATGTAACAAAAAGATGGACATGAACTTTTAAAAGCTAAGGAACTGTGCAAATAACGCATATACAAACATGGAGTTTAAAAAGCGATCAAGGTGGATCTCATGCATGAATTTCGAAAGCCACTAAACAAATTATGTACACATAAAAGAGGTTCGGAGACTATACACGCAGAAACAAATCCTCAAAGCTGCTGAGTGCCAAGTCAGATTTACTTAACCCTAAACCCTCAATAGCGCACCAACAAATGAAACCTAATGTGTGGGTTGCAAGTCAATTGTTATCCTCACACTATTCTTATCTTTCAATGATCAACTAAAGGCTGCACGTGGGCAAAAGTGGAAATGATTCCCGAGATGGATAACTAAATAAAACACCACTTACAAGACCCAACAAAATACCAGTTTAAAATTTCCTGTTCAAGTTTGATAGCTGAATTTCATAGCTAAAACATGTGCTAAGTTAGATCAAAGTCAGACGCAAAAAGAAACATCAGAAACCTGTATCTTAAGCATGTTCAAAGGGCAACCCAAAACATCAGACATCAGAAGCACAAGTATATTCGAGCAATAGCCAGGAACCGACATTTGCCATAGTTTTACAGACGCAGAGAAAGGCAACTAACATTCACACAGACACACGAAGCATTTCGGTTTAAGGAAGGGTGTACCAGGGACATAAGACTAAGTTTCCTGCAAGGTCAAACCCATGAACAGACAAATGGATTAGCATATACCCTCTCGGTCAACAGAAACTTGGAGAAATTAAACAGAATGTACAAAGCTTAGGGAATGAGGTTGGGGTTCTGTTCATGTGAGAACAAGCGTGAACAGCCTTGAGAGTTGGGAACAGATTCCTCCTGCTCAACTAGGAAACAACATAAGTGAAACGTAAAATCGCATACGGAAGCATTATCATGAGTGGAAAAGAAAACGAACAGTGGGATACGCTTCTGGCCATAGAGGAGGATTGTTGAGTAGCAAAACACGGGGCAGGTTAGAGAAGAACCGACTCATGACTGGAAAGGGACCAGTCTGTCACCAGTTGCAGATTACTACTTACAGAAGCATATAGATAAGGAAACTACAAACTGGAGACGGACCAGTTTTCACGATATTAATCGGTTGTTAGCAATATAAACATAAACATAAAAGAAAGGGAAGTATACTGAGCCATTACCATACGTATTAAAAGCAAGTGACGCTAAAAAAAACAACTTAATATAATCGAAGCGATTGAAGTGCCGAAATGAGCAGAAACCGAACAGAGAGTTTGTGTCCAAGCATGCCATGTTCATGGACTTCTGAGTCCATACCAGGCCGGATATTCGTCCGAGAAAATTAAAGTAGGGTGAGATGCAAACCGAACAAGAACGACCGACAACCAGGACCAAGTGATTCTGGGTGTAGGTACTTATACTCATCCATGGAACCCGAGACATGCAAAACGGAGATTCGCAGCTCTGATTCAGGAATTCAACAAGACGAAAGGGAATGGAAATGTAGGAAGCGGGAATGATTCTCTGGGCGAGGCGAGACAACAACGCGAGCTAACGCAATTTAAAAAAAAAAGACGAAGGGAACTAAACGTTGAAGATGACCTCGTAAGGGGCTCGAGATTGAAAACGTAATGAAGGAGATGAATCGTAAAGAGAAAAAATAAAAACCAGTTGCATGGAGAAATCGATGCCACTTACTCCGCTGATTCCGGAAAGGGATAGTGTCGGTCTTTTCTTTTGAACGAGATGGTGTGGGGGTTAGTTCGAAGAGACGTGAATGGACAGAGGTGATGGCGAGTCGTGAGGTGGTTCTGGCCGAAAGAAGAAGAGGTGGGGTGTGATGGACTTCAGACAATGGAACGGCGTAGGTGGTGGTTTTCAGGTGCAAACGTGGA